>JAJPUD010000268.1:187649-309311 GCA_023553655.1 Myrmecobius fasciatus | reverse complement strand
AGGGAGGGAAGAAGGAAGGAAGGAAAGAAAGAAGGAAGGGAGGGAGGGAGGGAGGAAGGGAGGGAGGAAAGAAGAAAAAGGAAGGAAGGAAGAAAGGAAGAAAGAAGAAAGAAAGAAAGAAAGAAAGAAAGAAAGAAAGAAAGAAAGAAAGAAAGAAAGAAAGAAAGAAAGAAAGAAAGAAAGAAAGAAAGAAAGAAGGAAAGAAAGAAAAGCATAGTGTAATTAAATGGGTTTATGAGCAGGAAGCCTGCAACTGGCACGTGTGGTATAGCAGACAGAGTACCAATGTCTAGCACATGGTAGACACTTAATAAATGTTTATTTATTTGTGATTATTTCTTCATCTGTGAAAAAGGGAAAGGACTAGATCCCAGCTTCTTAAATTGTGGTTTGTAACCCATTCAGCATCTCATAACTGAATGTGGGAGTAGCAAAATTATGATTTATTATCAGTAAATATTTGATTTGTATACCTATTTTATATACCTATATGCCCTGGGTCATGTAGAAACTTTTTGGGTGAAAAGGGGACACAAGTGGGAAAAGTTTAAGAAGCCCTGGAGTGTAGTAATTCTCAACTTCCCTTCTAGCACTGAAACCTATGTCAAGCTAAAAAGTTCATATTTTCTCGGATGGACACTAGAAAGCCATTGAAGGTTTGTGAGCCGAGGGATAATATGGTCAGTTTGTATATGAAGAAAGATTATTTAGACAGCTGTGTGGAGGATGAATTAAGCAGAGAGGTCAAGTAGGGATGGGGCTATTACGTAGTCTTGGTGAGAGGAAATAAACATCTAGATTATCGTAGGCTATAACTGAAGAGGAAGGGACAGATAGAGGTAAGAGAAATAGGATTAAGAAACTAATAGGCTATATGGCAGTAAGGGCAAAGAAGAAGATCAAAGGTTTTTCACAAGTTTCAAGCTTTAGTGTCAGAAAGATCATAATGCCATCAACAGAAATCCAAAAGGTTAGGAAGAGAGGCCAATGGGAGGGGAAGATACATTGAAGAGTTTACAATTTTAGACACAGTGCTAGAGATAGTGCATAGATATATCTACTTGCAAATGTCAAGCAGGCAATGGAAAGTACAAGACTGGATCTCGGGAAAAACGAGGCTGTTTAAGTAGAGCCTTGCACCAAGATGCAGAGTGCAGAGAATAAACTTTGCAGTTCAGAAAGAAAATCAGAAGGAATAGTGCACAGAGGGCTGGACCTGGAGTCACAGCAACCTGAGTTCAGGTCTGGCCTCAGACACTTACTAGTTGTGTAACCCTGGAAAAGCTACTTATCCTCTGTCTGCCTCAGTTTCCTATAAAATGGAGATGAGAGTAGTATCTGCCTCCCAGAGTTCTTATGAGGATCCAGTAGGCTATTGGTAATGCCTTTAGCACATAGTAGTAGTTAATAAATATTTGTTCCTTTCCCCCTTTGTAGAGAACTTTGTTCTCCATGTTCATGAATATCATCAACAGACCAAAACACTATGGACAGAAGTGTTGGAGAAGACATGGGTTCTGATATATTTCTACTATGTTTAACATAAATTGGACTACTTGCCATTTAGGGGAGGGTGTGGGAGAAGGGAGGGAAAATTGGAATACAGGGTTTTGAAGGGCTAATTTTGCATATGTTTTGAAAAATAAAAAGCTTTAATAAAAAAAAGACATGGGTCTGATTTTAAAAATAAATCTCTGAAACTAAACTGACAATAAAACATTTCAATTCCAGTCAAAATGGAAAAAGCTTCAGAAAAAAGTCATTAATAAGCATTTATTAGGTGCTTAATAAACAATAAATAATCATTTATATATAATTATAATACATAACATATATAATATATAATATAATAATATATGATATAATAAAATAAATAAATATATAAAAATAAAATAAATATAATATAAAACATAATAATAAAATAAAATAAAAATATAATAATGAATAGAAATAGATGCTTAATAAAAAAATTTAAAAATTAACAACTTTAAGCACCTGTTGTGTACCAGGCACTGTGCTAAGTGCTGGAGATAAAAAGAAAGGTTAAAAATAGTCCTGGCCCTCAAGAAGTTCATGGTCTAATGGGGAAGATAACATGCAAACTACTATGGACATGGAAGGTATATATAGAATAAATTGGAGACAATCAAGAGTGAAATAAGAATTGAGAAAGGCTTCCTGTAGAAGGTGGGATTTGAAATGGGACATAAAATAAGCCAAGGAAGCTGGGAGAAAGGCAAAGAACAGATTCTGACCCCAAGAAGCTCTCTTTCTAATGGAAGTGATAATAGCCAATAACTATGTACAGACAAATATAGATAGATAGATAGATAGATAGATAGATAGATAGATAGATAGATAGATAGATAGATAGATAGATAGATAGATATAGGGTGAATTGGAGGTAATCTCAGGGAAAGGCTCCAGTACAGAGGTTGGGGAGAAAGGACAGAAGGAAGCCAGTTCATGCACTATGCACTCTGGTAACTACAATCCAAAATGTATGTGAAAATACATCACACTTGAATCTTTGAAAGATCCATGACCTCCATCAAGTAGTCTCTTCCTCTATCAGAGCTGATAACAACCTGGTCTTGGGAGTTACCAAAGGATTTTCCAAAAGCAAGGAAAGAGAAGGAAGTCTATAAACAAGAAACCAATAAGCTCATGGAGACTTTCCTGCCTTTCTCTTTTATCTTGGAGCCCCAAAATTGGTGATATGGTTCTGTAGTATTCCCTAAAGCAATGATTACTGGATAAAATCCAAATTATACAGAGTATCCCAAAAGTCTTAAAGCAATTTTTAAGCTTTTTTGTTTGTTGTTGTTGTTGTTGTTGTTGTTGTTGATTTTGGTTTTTTCTTTTTTTTGGCTAGGTAATGGGGTGAAGTGACTTGGGTAGGGACAAACAGCTAGTAAGTGTCAAATGCTGAAGTCACTTTTAAACTGGGATCCTCCTGACACTAGAGTAGGTACTCTGTCTACTAACCCACCCAGTCAGCCCTAGTGTTAAGCTTTAATAAATATAAAAATAAAAATAAATTTAAGACTTCTATGTTTTAAAGGGATAGTTGGTGAAAACTAGACAAGCCAACAAAGCTTCATTAAGAACAGATCTTGCAATACTATACTCATTTTTTTAATTTCATTTCATATTATTTTGAAATCACAGAATTAAGTAAAGGAAAAAATTCAAGAAGGGAAATACAACTAAAGAGCAAAGTATCACTGGAAAGCTCACTTTTTTCATTTGAGTTAGGCAACTGTTACATCAGGGGAAAGCTGTGGATATATTCCTATCTACATTGTATCATAGCTTCTAGTAAAGCATCTCTCTGCCTTCTTTCAGAAGTTCAGGGCTTCTTAAACGTTTTCTGCTCATGACCTTTTTTCTCCCTCCAAAAATTTTGCATGACCCTTGGTACATAGGTACATAAAATAGGTATATAAATCAAATGTTTACTGATAATAAATCATAATTTCACAACCCTCATATTCAGTTATGAGACCCCTTTTGGAGTCATGAATCACATTTCAAGAGGCTGGGGTCCAGAAGATAAAGTCAGATGAGTCATAACTGGTTGGATGGACTGGACTCAAAGAGCAGCTAGTTGTTCGTGGTTCAAGGTCAATGCAATAAGTCATCTCCAATAGAATACCCAAGGGATTTGTGGTTAGCCCTGGGCAAAACAGTTTTTATAAAGGACTTGCATAAAAGCATAAATAGCAGTCTTTAACACTGTAGATGACACAAATCTGAGAGGGATGGCTAACAATGGATCACAGAGCCAGGATCCAAAAAGATTTTCACAGGCTAGATCTAACAATGGGCTGAATTTAAGAAGATGAAATTCAATAGGGATAAATATAAAGTTTTACACTTGAGTATAAAAAAGTCAACTTCACAAGCACAATATGGGAGAAAGAAGTTTGTCCAAAAAAGATGTAGGGGAGTTAGTGGATTGTAAAGTCAATGAGTCAGCAATTTTTTTAAAAATCGAATGCAATCTCAGGCTTCATTAAAATAGATTTCCAAGAACAAAAAGGTGGTAGTTTCTCTCTGCCCTCATTAGATCTCATCTAGAGCCAGCTTTTTAAAGCGTGGTTCAAGTCTCACAATTGAATGTGGAGGTCATGAAATTATAATTTACTATCAATAAATGCTTGATTTGTATACCTATTTTATATACCTATATAACTAAGGTAACATAAAATTTTCTCAGGGGAAAGAGGTCATGAGTGGAAAAAGTTTAAGAAGTCCTAATCTAGAGAATTCTGTTCAGTTCTGAGCGCAACAATTTAAGAAATATATTTAGAATCTGGAGAGCATCCAGAATGGGATAACAAGGATAGCTAAAAGGTTTAAGAGGAAGGACAGATGTGATGGCTGTCTTCAAGTAGTTACAGGACTACCATATAAAAGAGGGAGTCAGTTTTTTTTCTATTTGTCCATAGGAGGACAAAGAGCAAAGAGAAGAACCAGGACTACTGAGTAGAATTTACAAAGGAGCAAATATAGGTTTGATGTCCAAATTTTCCAAATAATGAGAGCTGTCTCACAGTGGAAAAGGCTGCCTCAGGGAATGATAGACTTTCTTGAAGGCCTGAAAGCTTGAAAGCAGAAGCTGGATGACCATTTGTCAAACATTTTGTAATTGGGATTCCTATTGGGTATCTTCTAACTCTCACAACATGGATAATTCTCAGGAAAAAAAGATATGATTTGGGGCAGCTAGGTGGCGCAGTGGATAGAGCACCAGCCCTGAAGTCAGGAGGACCTGGGTTCAAATCTGGTCTCAGACACTTAACATTCCCTAGCTGTGTTGACCCTGGGCAAGTCACTTAACCTCAATTGCCTCAGCAAAAAGCAAAAAAAAAAAAAAAAGATATGATTTGATCTGCTTGTCTGCAAAGGGCAGACTTAGAAACAATAAGTAGCAAAGATTTGGGCTTGATGTAAGAAAGAACTCCCTAACAATTTGAATTATACAAAAGTAAAATGGACTATCTTAGGAAGTGATACCTTTTCCTTCTCCAAAGATCTTTAACTAAAAGTCAGATGACTATTAAAAAAAAAACTTTCCAGATGACTATTTCTTTGATTATTTGGTGGTAGGTATTCTTTTTCAGATTTGGGATAGGCTAGGGAACCTCTAAACTTCCTTCCAATTCCAAGTTTCTATGATTCTGCAATATCATACACAAAGAGAAGCATCTAATCTAGATTTTGTTATATATAATCCTTTCTCCATTCATGCCCCATACCAGACATCCTCCATGACAGCAGCAAGCACCATTGGTAAATACATATCTGACTTTTATTCCTTGTTTGCCATTAATAACCAGAGGGTCATACAACAGTTGCCTCTTGGGAAGCATATGCTTAGTTCTGAAGGAATTTAGAGTGACACATCCATGCCTTGGTCTTGGTGATGACAGCAGCTAGCTAGCTATGATGGATAGAGGGCCCTTGGGTTTGCACAATGCTTTACATATGGTACCTCATTTGATTCTCACAACAACCCTGGGAGGTAAGTGCTATTATTATCCTCATTTTAAAGATGAAGCAACTGAAGCAGAGAAAGATTAAGTTTCTTGCCCCAGGGTCACACAACTAGGAAGTGGCTAAAACAGTTTTTGAATCTAGTTCTTGACTCTGACTCCAGCAATCTATCAGCTATTTCAACCAGCTTCCAAATAATTTGTTGTTGATAAGTTGTTTCAGTTATGTCTGATTCTTCATGACTCCATTTAGGGTTTTCTTGGCAAAACCACGGGAGTGATTTGCCACTTTTTTCTATAGCTTATTTTATAAATGAGGAAACTGAGGCAAAAAGAGTTAAGTTACTTGTTCAGGGTCTGAAGCCAGATTTAAATTCACATCTTCCTGAATTCCATCTACTACTTCTCTCAAATAAGAATAGCTAGCATTTATATAGCACATTAAAGTTTTGCTATATAAATGAAGCTGCACAAAGCCAAGGAGCCAGGAAGAGCTGTTCCCTAAGTAGACTTTTTTGAATTTAAAAAAAAAAACTTCTGTTTTCACTCTTTTCTTCCTCTCCCCTTAACATGTGGGATGGAATTATTATTGGGATTTCCTCTGATGGGGAGGTTGGGGAGAGATACAGGAAGAGTCACTTTCCCTACCACTACCAACCCCTACTAATTATGCACCAGTTCATACATTACTGCATGTATATGTGTTGTCAAGATAAATCTGGGCCTGGGTCTCAAGATTCTGCTGCCTCTTCTGCTTTGTATTTCTTTGACTGAATATAGAAAACTAAACAACAATTCTGAGATGAATATTTTCAATATGGGAAGCAGCCTGGAGTCCTCTAGTCGTCAGGTGCTCCTGGTTCCTCAGGTGCCGATTTAGCTGTTCAGTTAAAGAAATTTGAAAATTTTTCTACCATTATACCCACCTTAAAGAAGAGAACTACCACCTAGAGGTTGAGCCCATGCTATGTCCCAGCTGGCCAGAAAACACAAACTTTGAAGTAGTTGTTCAAAAAGTACAGAGCCAAATGTGGAAACTCAATTCAAGAATCTTACTAAATATTCCTTGTTGTAATATTTTACTCCTTGTAATATACTCTTAGTAGAGTATAATAAGAGTATGGATTGCTAAATCATGTTTTAAATCTTTGTTAATATGTGCTTGTATGGGTTTTGTGTTTTAAGCACTTTTCCTATGTGGAGGAGATAAATAGCTGTCCTATACCTGACCTACATTGTACACTGGATACCTTTATGATTCTCCCAAAGGGACTAGGGTCCAAAATCAGTAGTTTAGTCTGTCATTGATGATGTAAATAAGTAGTTATAAAGACTTTGACAAATTTGTTCCATTTTTTTTCCCATATATTTGTTGTCCTCCTGCCACTTTTACCACTTTCATCATCCATGAATGCTCTTGGGACAATATGGCTCATTTGGATCTCATGTGAATCTTTCTGAATACTTGTTTTTGCTACCACTGCTTTTTGATGTGAAATAAGGCACTATTGCTGCTAATGTTCTGCCAATGATTATATACCCTAAGCTATTATTACCCTGGCCTGTCACCTTTGTCTATCTGTCAAGGAGATTAAGAATTTACTGATTAAGAAGTTCTGAGTTCTTTTGCTGTCGTTCTTGTAGAACTGTTTTAAATTAGTTAAAATTTTGTAGAAAATGGTGATAAGGTCAGTATCTTTTGCTTTTTCCTCCCATTTCCCACTAATAAGCCTCACTAAGTCATCTGAATAGGTCAGGGTGAAATCGTTGCTACTGTTTAAAGTGTCACCTGTTCATCTTTAGCCTTCCTATTAAATTGATGTTTACTTTGACCTTTGTTCTAACTAGCTGATGGACTAACAACACACAGATAGCTAATTCTTATGACCTCCATATTAATAATCAGTTATTTCCTATAACTTAAGATACAGTCATTTTGTGTTTAATGAAATTTCATGTTTTATATAGATTTTATAATAAACATCCATATAGTTAATCAAAGCAGAATATTTCTTATTTTTAAAAAAGCCAGTCCAGAGTAGTTTCCTCTGAATCCTGGCCCAACAAATAAGAAGATGCTTTCTGGGACGCCTGACCCTTGCTCCGTAGCTCTTTATTTTAATTGTTCCATTACAGTAAATTATTTAGCATCCCTTCTCCCCCTCCCAGCTCACCCCCTATGCAGTTCACTGACTGAACTGCATTTCCTTAGCAGCTGTGGGGGCCTCTGGTGAGCTTTTTCTGTGGAAGCCTCTGCTGGAATCTAAGGATGATTCCACATCATTTGAGGGAGATGAGACTAACCAGTGTTATGGAATATGGGATCATAAAGTTGCTTGGCCACACAGGCTGCCATAGAAACTACCCAGAGGACAAAAGAGAAATGCACAGCTGCAGACTATAAAAATTTCACAGCCTCAGAAGAAGCTGCTGTTTCAGTCACTGATAGTGCTCGACACCCATATTGATTAGAGAGACGAATTTACCACTGTTATTTTAAGTCCACATGTGCACTTTCTTGGCTCTGTCAAATTTGTTTTTTAAATTCTCTTTTCTTTACTAAGTAGCTCTTTCTTGGCCTATTTAAAAGAAACATAATTCTTTCCACTATTTCTCTCAACACCAAACTAGCAAATGATAAAAATAATTCACATTTCTATGATGTCTTTAAGGTTTGCAAAGAATTTTCCAGACAATAACCCTGTTAAATAGGTACTTTAAGAAATCCCATTTTACAGAGAGAAAAACTGAGGCTCATGAGCTCAAATGACTTGCCCAATATCATACAAGTATCAGAACCTTACTCAAAACCTAATTCTCTCCTGACCCCAAAGAGTAAAAATTAGACTTCTCTTTCCTCCAGAATAATTTACTCCTGGGGCAAAGCCCAAAATCTTCCCCTTTGTCACTCAGCCTACTTTAACTATACTTGTCTAACATTTATTTGGATTCCATCTCACTTCATTCTATAAAGTTAAATAGCTTAAGAGAGTTAAAATAAAAATTACTCTGAGAGGGGCAGGAGGGAAAGAGAGAGCAAGACCAAAAATAAATGACCAAATCTTTTCAAAAACAACAAAAAATTTCGAAGGAGAATGAAGTTATTCAGGGAGGGAAGCACTGCAGAAGAATCGCTACATACATATTAGGGAATGCAGAGCTTGCCACTGTTTCAAATGAGCAAACAGAGATGGAAATAGAGAGGAGGAAAGCTTGGGAAGTCTTACAAACTCGGAAACTCAAAGAACCACTGGACAAATGTCTGTCCATAGAACTACTTCTTCAAAAGAAGCAGCTCTGATCAGAGCAACTATTTGGTTCTACTCTAAACCCTGGCTTTATGCTGATTGACCTGAAGAAGGAATAAACCGAACTGATGAATGTCATCAAGGATTCCAACCCTTCCTTATGATTCAGAAGCAGAATCTTAATCCCCATGTAACCTCCCTGTCCCCTATTTGACCACAAATGGCTAGTACACTTCAGAGGACATAACTAGAGAAACTTACAGAATTGGACAGTTGGAGGTTCTAAAAGAAAATGTCTGCTTCCTAATTGTTGACCTTAGTACATAAAGTTTCATGAAGAAAAATGATCCCCTTAGGGTCAGATTTCTGTCTCTGACCTGCTGGGAGCGATGAAAATGTGTGAAAAAGTTATCAAAATATGGACTCTTTGATTGAGAGCTATTGGATTTGCACAGGAGTGTGGGAAGAAAGGACAGACTGGCTTCAAAGGAGGCAGCACAGCCCCCTACAAATTCCCGTTCCAAAATCTATTAGTGCAATAACCTCTCTCCTAGTACAAAGGCTCTGTGTGTGTCCAAAAATCCATCATACACACACATGTATTTTGTAGAAGCAAAACGGGATGTACTATTGGTCTGGAGCAATAGACACTACAAATTTGCATATACAGAGCTTGGAAAAAGCTCTGTAAATGCACATGCTACCTATACTCTCTGTCATCCAGCAGTGCTCCAGAAGAACTATAAAAGACATATAGTCTTTTCAAGAATTCAAGGGAAGGAGTAAGGGTAGGATGAGGGCATCGAGTAGAAATGATGCTTTTATTACTTTAAATAGCTCATCTCTCCTTAACCTTATTAAAAAGAGCACACTGCCCCATAGCAGGAATAGGGGGACAAGACTATTGTCACCAGCTCTGTTTGGGGGCCAGTATTTCCCAGGTCTCCCTCCCCCACCCCTCTGTCAGGCTTATCCACATCTCCCCTGATAAACCAGATCAGTCACAACCCAAGCTCCCAATATCAAAGATGTCCCAAGGCTACACTGTGACATGTTTCATTCCATTGTTTATCTGGACTAGAGATGAAGAGGGGGTAACAAGGAAAACTAATGGGTGATACCTGCCAAGGAAACGATACTGCACCAGGACAAACAATAGGGGAAAGGAGACAGGAAGAGCCTCAACTAAGCACCCAAGACACCCCAGCAGCAGTCCAGCAGCCTCCATGCCTGCAAAAGCCAAATGCATACACACCCACATACAAATACACCCTTATTCCAAGCCCACATCACCCCAAAATGGGGTTTCCTGTCTGGTAAAGTATGTGACTATGTCCATTTCAAGGGGATGCCATAAAGATTACCTCATAAGAGATTATGAATGGGGTTTTCTGCCTGGTAAAGTATGTAACTATGTCCATTTCAAGGGGGTGCCATAAGGATTACCTCATAAGAGATTATGAAGCATCCTGAAAACAGAATTACTGCATCAATTCAGCATCACATAATAAGAGAGGGGAAGGAGGGCTAGGGGTGCAGGTGTGAGTGAGGATAGGGGAGCCAGGGAGCTTACAACCCTAGGGAGGGCTATTTGAATCAAGAAGAGGCAAGCAGCTGTGCTCTTGGCTCAGGAAATAACCTCAGCTCCACTGACCAATCCAATGGTTTTCTATCCAGGGTCCCAAACTGTGCCCTCCAGACTAGGGAATTAAATCTAGGCTGGGAGCAATTACAGGGGCAAATGTTGGGGACTCCCTACTGCTCCCCACTGGGAATAAACATAAGGGAAAAGGTACCCATACTCACAGTCTCTCAGTGTTACGTGGGATGTTTTTGGGCACGGCTCTGAGCCCCATGCCATGGCAATCCACAGTCGTCCCTGTGCAGGTGCAGAGAGCAGGGCAGCCGCGGGCACACAGCTGGCACAGGGCATTCCACACCAAGAGCCAGACCTCTGGCCGGAGCCAAGCTGAGTGGCCACCCCTGTGGTTCAGAGCCATGGTACCCACAGACAGTCCTGTTTCAGTGCCAGAAGATTGGATCCTTTGACCATTACAGTCCTAGGTTTGGCTCCAAGCACCACACAGGTTTGTGTGTAATTCCAGGTAAAAACAGGGTGGGGGGAGGAAGGAAATAGGGGGAGGGAAGAGAAGGAGTAAAAGCTTCTTTCTTCTGATGCTTCAGAAGTGTCTTTCTGGATGCAAAGCACCTTTCTCTTCCAGTAGCTATTGCACTGCCTCTCTGGATGGATGGAGTTCTCCTCTGGAGTGAGCTTATCTCCCTCTCCTATTTCTCCCCCTCTCTTTCCCTCCCTTCCTCCCTCCCTGCCTCTCTCTGTTTCCCTCCCTCCCTCCCTGATTGCTGCGAAGAGGAAAATGGGAAAGCCGCGAGCACACACACACACACACACACACACACACACACACACACACACTCACACTCACACCCTCTCCCGCGCGCATCCACACACTCACATCCAGCAGTCATCCATCAATCTAAAGGCACAAATATCAGCCCTGACTCCTCCTCTCCCGTCCCTCCCGGCTCTCTCCAGCCCCAGCCGCCACAATCTTCAAACGGCCACTCAGCTCAAGTGGAGCCGCGTACAGTTTCAAAGGTTTACACCTTTGCCCCAGAGCACCGCAAAGGAAGGGGGCCGGGGTGCTGGGGCGCTGGGGTGGAGGTGGGGGTGGGGCGGGGGCGCTGCGGCTCAAAGGAGAGGAAGGGGAGTCTCAGCTGGAAGTAAGGGGAAAGCCCAGTCTGGGCGCCGGAGAAGCGCGCGCACTGACCAACACACATAAGCCACAAACATACGCACGAAAAGCCCCTCACACTGTCACGCCAGACACACACTCACGGGCACACTCGCAGGCGTGCCCAAGAGTGCACTCCCCAATCCGCCCTCGCGCACACACCTACCCCAAACACACACACACACCTGCACACACACATACACACCCGCGCGCACACACACACACACACACACACCCTCACACACACCCCCGGGGGCACTTGAAGCCGTGGTTTGCGGTGCCTCCCGCCAGTCTAGGGCAGGGTGAGGTAACCGAGTGCCCCAGGGGTCTATGGGAGACAGGGGAGCTACGGAACCGGGATAGGGGGGAGCCCAGCTCTCAAAGGGGAGGCAGGATCACCACCACTTCTAACTCTGGGTCCCCCTGCTCGTCGGGATGGCTCGGGGAGCTGAGGCAGACCTGGAGTGCTGCTTGGCCATCCAATGCCCCGGCTGGGGACAGATCATTAGGGTCTTGCCCCACAACGCCTCCCTCTCCCCGCCAGCTTCTTGGCCTCCAGCATCTGAAAACAAGGGCGGCGTCTAAAGGGCAAGGCAAAGAAAGCTTCGGGGGCACCTGCCTCGAGGGACCCAAGGTCGCTCTGGCGGGAAGTTTCTATACCGTGAACCAGCAAGTTTCACTTGGTGTCCTTCCCCCACCCAAACTCTTCACCCCTGTCTCCTCGACCCCGCACCGCCCAACCATCCTCCAGGACCATAGTCCATTTCACTGCGAGGAAAACAAGGAGCCAAGTTAGGCTGCTTTTATTAAACTACATCAGGGTCACTTTCTTGTACAGGAAAGAGAATGTCTTTTACTGGTGGTTATAGCTAACATCCTGATTGAGGGGAAACCAGGCCCTTTGGGCGTTCGGGAAGGAGGTGATCCCCACCCTCACGCAACAGCATGCAGAAAGAATCAGGTTAAAATAAGTTCCGATGGCATCCCTGAAGGAGAGTCATAGATCATGGCTCTGGGGCTGGAGAGGATCTCAAAGGCTTCTTCTGATGCTTCAGATGTGTCTTTCTGGATGCAAAGAACTTTCCTATTCCAGTAGCTATTGCACTGCTTCTCTGAATGGATGGAGTTCTCCTCTAGTGTGAGTTTATCTCCCTCTTCCGTTTCTCCCCCTCTCTTTCCCTCCTTGCCTCCCTCTGTCTCACTCCTTTCCCATCTTTTACAGAGGAGAAAACTAGCAGGGAGATTTTAAGAACCTTGCCCAAGATCACACAAATAATACTAGCAGATCTGGACTGAAACCCAGACCCTTCAATTTCAAATCCAGCTTGGTGTGTAGTGGGTAGAACCCTGGGCTTGGGGTTCAGAAATCTATTTGCCAGGTGGGTGACATGGAGTTGTCAAGTCCCTTTTGTAAGTCTCGGTTTCCTTCTCTGTAAAATCAGACTAGCACTCTAAGTTCCCTTCCAGCACTAATAATTCATTTTCTATGGATTAAAATACAGTTTATCTTAACAAAGGACAATTCGAAGAATGGGTCCTATTAATAAAGAACACTGGTAAGAATGAATCCTGCTGTTTTGCTTTGTGGATGGGAACAGAGGGGAAAGAAGAAGCAACCCTCCTCTTCTGTGTAAGAGTTCCAGGGGTTTTTGTTTGTTTTGGTTTGAATTAGGTTGGGTTGGTTTTTAAAATTATCTAGTTAAGTTACCTCCTTATCCACTATGGGGAGCTTGTCCTTCCAAGTCATTACCCAACTTCCAGTTTTCAGCCCCAGGACAGTATAGATTATGGCAGATTAGTGTTCTCATCCCACCCCTTCACATATTTAGGACTTGCTTTTTTTTTTTTTTTAAGTTAGCTCAGAATGGTCATGGAATTGGCCTTTAGAAGGTCACTTCATACTGCATCTTGTAGTACAGCCTTTATCCCTCCTTAAGGATATTTTCCATCAGTCTCCTCCACACAACACAAAAACTATTGGAATTTCTGTCATGGTGGTGCATTATTTATCTCTTATAAGGAGACATGCAGTAATACAATCAGAGATAAAGCTGACTAGTATGAAAAGATCTTCCCAGTTACCTCTACACTTTTCTTTGACTAAATTATCTTATCAGAATTCCCTTTGGGACAAATGGATAAAAAGATTACTGCTTCCAAGAAATAGCACTGATTTTTACTCCAGAAAAAAAAAATAGCCACTGGTATTTGAAAAGAGCACAGAGAAGAAGTTTGGGTGGAGCTATTTTTGTACAGCATAGATTATACTTTTAGAAGATTTTTTAGGGAATATGAATTACAGAATCATAGGATTTCAGAATTGGAAGAGATCTTGGGGACCATCTCATCCAACCTGAAAAAAAAAAAAAAAAAGAATTCTCTCTTCAGCAAATGGATAAAAAGTCATTGGGGCTTTGCTTGAAGACCTCAAGTGGGAGAGAGGGAAAACCACCACCTCCCAAGACAGCCTATTTCCCTTCTGGACATCTCTAATCTTTAGGAAGTTTGTCTTTTGCTTTTTGGTTTTTTTTTTTTTTAATAGCAAAAGTAAATTTGTTGCCTTGCAACTGTTGCCCACAAATCTTGGTTTTGACTTTTGAGGGAAAACAAAACAAGTGTAGAATTACTCATTCACATGATAGTCCTGCAGATACTTTAAGATGGCAATCTTGTTCTTCTTTACCAGGCTAACATCTCCAGTTCCCTTGAGAGATAAACACATGGTATAATCTCCAGGTCCTTCATAATTCTGATTACCCTTTCCTGGCCTCTCTTCAAAAGTGAGCAGAGTAAATGGACTTTGTAAGACTGCCAATGGGCATCTTAGCAGTTCCCAGGACACTCTCTAGCTTGCATAGGGAATAGGGCATCCATTATTTGTCATACTTTGTAAACCTTAGAACCACAAGCAGTGTATACTACTTGTGCACATTTCTCAGTATATGAATAAATATAAATGATCCAAAATCAGTTCAACAGAGCTATAACTAGTAATGTTTTCACTTGGGAGCAAGTAGCTAGTTGGGCAAGATGAGAAAGGGTACAGATGGGTGGAGTCAATGATAGTTTTCCCTGCTCGTGGGAAGATGTTGTTAGGACCCTCCAAATTATCAGCTCTGAGACAAAGTTCCAGCTGCTCTGCCTTAGTTATAGCTATGAAAATTACTCTTTAGGTTTAGGGCAAGATAGTATTTGGAGTAAAGGAGAAGATATCATGTGATAAGGCATAAAAGAAAACATGCAGTATACTATCCAAACACTTTCTATGGGAGCTAGAGACCTAGACATAAGAGCAGAGTGTCTCATTTTCTGTAAGAAACTTAAGGAATGGCAAAATTTCTCTTACATCTGCCTTTGACCATACTCCATGTTCTTTTAACTTCTGGTAGCTAAAAAGCCATTCGTAAAATAATAAGCAGGAGTTTTTTTCTAGGCAGTTTCCTTCTTGTGGAGTATCTATCTTACCAAGAGTCCCAAATTCAAATCCTGTCTGGACATACTTCTCTAGCCATAGTTCCTGTTCCCAAACGGACTATAAAGGGATGTCTCCTGACCTAAGACTGCAAGATGTCCAGTATATAAAAATTTGTCCCTTATTTTCATGATAAATTCCCTTTTGTATTATAAAGTGACAAATCATGAATATAGAGCCATAATTAAAGCAGTGAGTGTACAATGTCCATTTCATTTCCAAGTACCTAACGTCCTATATTCTCCATATCAAGGAAAATGATAGATAAAAAACTGTGCCGGTCTCAACTTTACACTAATATCAATTTCTAGCCATTAGTCATTGATGTTTACATCTGAAAAGGTCTTTCAAGATCATTTAGTCCAAGTCATTCATTTTGTAGACAAGCAAACTGGGACCTGAAAGAGAAATGATTTACCCAGCCTCACACAGAATCAAAACTGCCTCTCCAGAATTCCAATCCATGCTGTTAGTTCTATGACACCAAACTGCCCCAAATGCTAAATAAATCCCAAATGCCTTCCCCATGTGGAACAAATTGTATCCGAAGCCACAGAAGGACCAGCCACATTCCCAACTAACCCCTCTGAAAATGTGACTGTCTGCTAAAAACTCACCTCCTTATTCTGTTCAGCAGGAAGAGGCCAAGAGGCATACTGATAATATAATAATAATAATATTTGAGACCTAGAATGCAAAAATCATGCTTGGGAGTTCATTTCTTCCAATTGTTCCTCCTGCCTTGACCCCCCAGAAGGACTCTTAGAATCAGGGTCCCATGTGGAGAATGGGAGTGATGATAGGCCAGACTAATTCCCCTGGGAGACTGAGTTCTGCTACTGAGGCTCATGGAAAAAAACAGGGGTCCTGGGAGGGAGGATTGGGGGGAAGTGTAGAGGAGAAGATAGAACCAGCTACACAATATAATCCTGCCACTGGCTCAAGAATACCTAAACACACCAGCAGTGACTTCTGAAATGGCTTAGCTGTCACTCATCTTTCTGGCCCTTCACAAGCTAGAAGTAAGTTATATGGGAAGATGAGGGCAGCAAGATAATGTGAAAAGAACACAGATTTTGCAAGTTTAAGGACATGAATCCCAGCTCTGCCACTTATATCCATGTGACCTGGTGGCAAGCCCTTTACCCTTGGACCTTAGTTTCTCCATCTGAAAAAGGAACAAAATCATTTTTATGGTATCTTGTAGCTTCAAATCCTAGGCTCTTCCATCAGTCCTTCCAGCTCCCAGAGTTCAAAGAGTGTGGGGCTCAGAGGACAAATGACAAACTGGCCTCCTCTAAGTTGTAAGAGGTCATCCAATCATGCCCTGTGCTCAGTGGTTATCCCCCTCTTTGGTTGTTTGTTCCCCTGTTCTGTTAGACCCAAGGGTCTGGCCCAAGTCCCCATTTTGGGAGGCAGTGTTCAGTGAATGCTTCCAGCTCATTAGTGTTCATAGCACATGCACTCATTAAATAACAGTTCCAACCCTCCCCACTGCCACTAGCCCCCTCCCCTTGCTTTTTCAATTTCCTTTCCCCCCTTCCTCCCTTTGGTCTCCCCCTACATTACTTACCACCTGCTCCCTCTGCTTAGGGAGGGGAAAGGGGGGAAGGAGACAGACATGGCAGCCTGCATCCCCTCAACTGCCCCTCTCTTCCTACTCTCTGTAAGAGTACCACCCATAGTTTTACCACAGGTCATTCTCAGGTCACCCCCCCAAAGAAAATAATTTGGAATCAAGTCCCCCCCACATCCCAGTCCGGGATAGGAACCTCCTCCCTCTTCCAGCTAATCACAAGAGTAGGAAAGAGCACATGAGTTAACAGAGAACTCCCTAAGTTCTTTCTCCTTTCGACTGGTTTCTCTTCTTTGTCTAATCCCTAGTTTTCTTTAAGACTCAGCTCAAGTGCCCCCTTCTACAGGAGATCTTTCTTTATTTTTTAATAATAAATATCTTTTTATTTTTCAAAATATATGCTGATAGTTTTCATCATTCACCTTTGCAAAACCTTGTGTTCCAAATTTTTCTCCTTCCCTCCTCTCCACCCTCCTCCCCTGGACAGCAAGTAATCAATATAGGTTAAACATGTGCAAATCTTCTAAACATATTTCCACATTTATCACGCTGCCCAAGAAAAATCAGATCAAGAAGGGAAAAATGAGAAAGGAAAAAAAATCAAGCAAACAACAACAAAAAAGGTGAAAATACTATGTTGTGATCCACATTCAGTGTTCATAGTTTTCTTTTTGGATGCAGATGGCTCTCTCCATCATAAGTCTATTGGAATTGCCTTGAATCAAGGAAGTCTTTCTTAATGGCCTAGTACCTTTTCCTGAAAATTACCTTGTAACATTTATGTTGTCTCCTCCGGGTAGTCTGTAAGATTTTTGAGGGAAAGGGACTATTTTTCCACTTTCATCTGTATCCCCAGTGCCTAGCCCAATGACTGCTTAAAATACTTTAGGACTGCTGGATTTGGTTGTTCATAATTCAGTACATCCCTCTCAGTCACTTTTATAACAGGCAGGATTCTCATAAAAGCTGAACAAAAGAGACCATTGGGGTTCACAAATAGAAGGACTTATTTGCAGACAGAGCATTTCCCTCAGTCTTGCTCGAAGTGGCTTGAGGTTGACCCCCTTTTTTAGATCTGTCATCCTTCACTACTTCTCCTAGTATGAGCTGGAACTTTTCATTGAAGGCATGGATCATAGAAGCAGAGAACAATGGGTCTGATACCTGGGTGGGCAACAGAGCTGGCAGGGCTTTGAAGGAGAACAAAAGACCAGAGCCTGGTTGTGAAAACCCTCATTCTCATCATCCACAGAGCAAAAGTACAGGACCCTTCAGAGCTGTATAGGACCTGAAAGAGATTCTAGCCCATATTCTTCTTTTGCAGAAGAGGAAACTGAGAGCTGGATGGGACATGAGAAGTTTTGGATTGAGTGCTGAATAAACCTGAGAAATATTCTGGTCCAAACCCCTCATTTCTCAAATGAAGATACCGAGGTCCAAAGAAGTAATGGGGTCACTCTCCTTTATATAATTTTTAATAGTATTTTATTTTTCCAAATACACACAGATAATTTTCAACATTCACATTGTGTTCCAAATTTTTTTCCCTTTCCCCCCAAAGATGGCAAGCAATCCAATATAGATAAAATATTTACATAATATTTTAAAGTTTAACAATGGATCACATTTTTATGTGCTTTAGTGTCTATAACAATTCTTATAAGGCAGATAGAACTACATAGAGAAGGAAACAGGTTCAGGGAGGTGAGGATACATTTCTACATACTATATGAGTCAGGACTCCTGTGTGTGTCCTGAATCTAAATCCAGCATTCACTCCATTTACCTATCTCACTGGTTAATCCTGGAGCCAAGCCCATGTCCACCATCCTTAAATCCAGGGCTCTTTCTGCCTTATTTAGGGCTCTCCAGATGACCTAGCCTAAACTGTGAGATTAACAAAGGGGGGAAGTAATGTGCCAAGGATGACACAGCTAATGAGTAGTGGTTAGGACTAGAAGCCAGGTCTCTTTGTGATACCTATCATTGAACAAGCTGCATGGTTTAATATTAAAAAACCAAAACAAACCATTATGCTAGGAGCCAAGCTATGCTGTTTGCTAGCTGTGCATCCTTAAGCAAATCACTTAATCCTTTCAAGTCAGACTTTTCTCGTCTGTAAAATGGGGAAATAATATTTGCACTGCCTAGATCAGAAGGTTGTTGCCAGCAAGGCAATTTGTAAGCCATCAAGTGCTACAGAAACGTGAGCAATGCGGAACCAAGTCTATTTTGACTTTAATCTGATCCTGAGAGCCCCTCGAGGTCCGACCAGAGGATCAAATAACTTGTTTCCTTTCATCCCACAGCCCCACTGCAAAAGGCAGGCTCCTGGTTTCTCCAGGCTTCTAGTTTCTCCTATGATTTATTCCTTTAGACTTAGAATCAGTAAGATCTTTAGCTCCCCAAGTGCTGTGTAGGGGAGCAAAGCTGAGCAATTTCTTAGGAGCCACTGACTGGTCTGAAACCCTACCAAAATGGAAGGGAAGAATGGGAAAACAAAAAATATAAAAGATCAGAGAAGGAAGGAAGGAAAGAGGGAAATAAAGTGAGAGAGAAGGATAGGGGCAGACTATGCAGTTTATAGTCATTCAGTCAATACAGATATATTAAGTATCCACTATGTGCCAGGCATTGTGCTAAGTGCTGGTGAAAAAGTTATATCAGTACCTCTTGATGGTCCCCAAGCCCTAGCTCATCTGCTCCTGCTGTAGAGGTAGGTACCTGATGTAAAGGGAAGACACAGGAGCCATTTTAACCCTTCATATTCTGAGTCCCACCTTCATACTTCTTACAGAAATATGAATTAATCTGTTCTGCATTTTCCCAGGATAGGAAGCATGATAACCTGCATTAGTTCTTTCTCACAGAGGGCAGAATTGTCATAGGACAATGCTTATGCTTATTAGTCCTGGGCTCAAACTCCCATCATACACTTAGCAGCTGTGTGATCTTGGTCAAACACCTCTGTCTCAATTTCCTCATTTGTAAAAAGAGAGACTTGGATTTTCTGTCCTCCAAAGTGCTTTCCAGCTCTAAATCTAGGATTCTGTGAAGTGGCTTGCCTGACAAAATTTTGACAGGATCAATTTACTTGATAGAGTGAGCTAAGGCAGAAGTGGAATCCTTCCCCCCAACTCCCAACAGGGAAGCTTCCTCCCAAGGGATCTTGGGATTTGAGTGTATAACCGAGGTCACAAGATAATCATTGCTAACATTTACAGAGTACTTACTATGTGCCAGCTATTATGCTAAATGCTTTACAATTATCTTTATTGATAATAACTTATCTAATAAGTGATAAAATAATAAATAAATGATTTATCAATTTATAATAAATCATGATTAAATCATGATTAATTATTGATCCTCACAACAACTTTGGGAGTTAAGTGCTATTATTATCACCATTTTACAGAAGAGGGAACTAAAGTAAACAGAGGATTGTGACTTGCTAAGGGTCACACAGCTAGTAAGTGTCTGAGGTCACATTTGAGACCCAGTACTCTCTCCATTGTACCACCAAGTTGTCCAAGTAGGAGATTGAAGACACAGGTTCAGTGAAAGGCAAAACAGTTCTGGGAGTCACTTAACTGGATCCAAGGACTGCTTTTCAACAGTGTTTAAGATAAAGAACTAATCATCAGCCAAGACATTAAATAAGCCCTTTTCCAGGAACTAGGGAAATCAAAAGAGAGGAACAGTGGTACAGAAAGACAGACTGGAGGAAGAAACCTAAGAAATAGAAAGAACCATGACTAGTATGTGGAAAAATGGGTTTTTTGCCCCAAGGGAACCCCATCATGGATAGGAGCACTATACATATGATCTCTGTGACACACATTATCCCTACTCATGGTCCTCCATCCCAGCCACTCTTGGGGTACTTGGGTGCCTTCACCTCCAGTCTCTAAGGGTAAAACAACGCATCTCTCAACTTGATTGCACCCATCATTAAACTATTCTGAGTTGCTGATACCCATTTCCATCATCAATTCTGTGTAAACAGAAAACAAATTTCTGGCTACAGCTCTAGAAGCAGCCTAAGACTAGCAAAATGGGAGCTGGAAGGAAGGGTCCAGAATATCCATGGGTCAGAAGCAGCTGAGGCTAACATTCTTGGTTGCTTCTACTGCTTTTGAACAGACCTTCCAATCTTGTCATTTAAAGAGCTCTATGTCACTCCCATACTTAGTGAGCTCTGAAATAATAGCTCTCCCAGACCAGCATCCTCTGGTTATTAGAATGAAATTGATGCAGTTTAGTCCCACAAATATTCCCCCCAGAGTAATATCCATAAATTGTCTGTGGCAATATGGGCAATATTCGGGTCAGTGAAAAAACACTATCTATGGCACTGTGCCCACAGCTGCCTCTGTACCACCTGAGACACAACACTACAAATTTATGTTATCTAATCATAACTGGACCTTCACTGCAATGAGGCAATTCTATTATTCTTCCCTAATTCATTCCTGATCTCATTCCTCACAGAATCTTCTCTTCTCTTCACTCTAAATGCTCTAAATGTTCTCTTGATCCAATCCTTCCCAATATCTTTCTCTTTAATCTCTCACCATCTACAAGTCCCTTCCCTGCTGCCCCAGGAAAGTCTCCCCATCCTGACAAAACTTCACTAGGATCAATCATCCCCTCAAGCTAGCATCCTATATTTTTCTTTCCCTGCCAAATTCTTAGAAAAACATTTTATATTCATTGCTGCCACATCCTCTTCTCTTACTCCTCAGCCCTTTGCAATTTAACTTCTGATTTGTCACTCAACTGGTCCTGCTCCCTCCAAAATTACCTAGGATCTTTTAATTGCCAAATTTGGGTAGTATTCCCTAAGTCCTCATCCTTCTTGATCTCTCTGGTCCATTAAAGATGACTGCAGACCCATCACTCTATCCATAGTATGGGTGTTGTCCAAGGCTCCATCCTGGGATTTCTCTCTGCACATTCTCTTTCTCAATGACCTCATTAATTCCAATGGAGTTATTATTATCTTTAGGCAAACGACGCACAGATCTATGTGAACTCTGAGCTTCAATATCGCATCACCAACTGCCTATTAGCTTTTTCCATCTGTGTGTACTAGACACATCTCAAACTCAGCTTGCCTGAAATGGAACTCATTATGTCCCTTATCCTCAAACCTTTCCCTTCTCCAAACTTCCCTATTAATGTCAAATGCCCCCATGTTTCCAGCTTTCCACATCCATAATCTCAACATCATTCTCAACACCTTATCCTCCCTTACCCCAACCATTCAATCAAATATTGTCCTTTCTCCCTCTACAATATCTCTCCCACCTGGTTGACTGTCTATTCTTAGAGCCACCATCTTAGTTTCAGCCCTCATCATCTTCCACCTGGACTATTATTGCATAGTCTTCTAATTAGTCTCTTTGCCTCATATCTCTATGTCATTTTTGGTTCCTCACTCCATCCTCTCACATACTCAATCCACTGCCTGCTCTTGTCATTTCTGTTTCCACAAGTCTCACATCCATCCTTCTCTCTCCACTCAGTCACCACTCTCACCTGGAAATCTACTCTCACCTGAACTATTGCAATTGCCCATTTGATCTCTTCTACTCTCTCCTCACTCTACTCTCTCCTACACATTGCTGCCAAAATGATCTTCCTTGAGCAACAATCTGACACATCATTTCCTAACTCAATAAACTCCAATGGATACCTATTCTAGGATAAAATATAAATTCTTTCAGCACCAACCTGTTTCCAGATTCATTATGTGACACTCTCCTCCCTGTACTCTGCATTCTAACCAAACTATTCCTCTCCTTGCTCTTTACATGTGGTCTTCCTTTACTCACCCATGTACTTTTGATCTAACTGTCCCCCATGTCCAGAATTCCTTCCTTCCCCATTCCCACCTCATAGTATCTTTTACTTTCTTTAAGACAAAGTTCAAGGGCCATCTTGTTCATGAAGCCTCCTCCCCCTGGGTCCCTGGTGGAGAATTGGGCTTGGAATCAGAAAGATCTGGATTCCTGTTCCACCTCAGACACCCCTGAGAGCTATGTCACCCTAGCAAGTCGTTCAACTTGTCAGTTTCCTGATCAATAAAATAAAGGGTTTGTGGGGAAGGGAATAGCATTTACATAGTACCTACTACATGCCAGACACTGTGCTAAGTATTTTTACAAATACTATCTCACGGGGGTAGCTAGGTGGTGCAGTGGATAGAGCACCAGCCCTGAAGTCAGGAAGACCTGAGTTCAAATCTGGTCTCAGACACTTAACACGTCCTAGCTTCATGACCCTGGGCAAGTCACTTAATCCCAATTGCCTCAGCAAAAAAGCAAAAAAAAAAAATGCTATCTCATTTGATATTATTTAACAACAACCTGGTGAGATAGGTGCTGTTATTATATCCATTTTACAGCTAAGGAAACTGAGGCAAATAGTTTGAGTGATTTATCACAACAGTAGTACTGCTAATATCACAAAATCAGTACTTATTGCTGGATTTGAATTCAGGTCTTCCTAATTCTAGGCAAGACACTCTAACCACTGCACCAATTAGCTGTCTTAACAACTCGACTAAATCTGATAGTTAAATCTCTAAATCTATGATCCTATGGACTATTTAGTATTCTCTCTAACTACCTTGTTTTTAGCAAATTGTATTTATATTTTTCTCTATATTTATTTGGTATATACTTTATGTGTGTGTGTATAAAAGTTTTTGTTGTGTAACTCTTTGTGATATCACTTGGAGTTTTTTTGGGGGGAGGGGTTTGACAAAGACACTTGAGTGGTTTGCCATTTCCTTCTCTAGCTCATTTTACAGATGAGAAAACCAAGGCAAACAGAGTTAAGTGACTTGTACAGAGTCACCTAGCCAGTTAGAGTATCAGGTCCAATTTGAATTCAGGTCTTCCTGACTCTAGGTAGGAGTTTCCATGCACTGCACCACCCAGCTGCCCATGTATTCTAGTCATCTCTCCTATCAGAATATCAGCTCCTTGAGAGCCAATTAACCAGCCTAATTAATTAGCTTCATTCTTTGTATTTTTATCTTTAGTTGTCTTTGTCCTTTGAACAGGGCTTCAATGTTTATATCCAGTTATAGCAGAGAGAAAGAGATGTTCAAATAGATTGGGCAGAACTACAGTGATAGATGCTGTCCCACATACACACACACACATTGCCCACCATGTATCTTCATGTCTCCATCAGTATCCTCAGTTACCTCAGCATCTCTGATTAAAGGGCAGAGCATAAAACTCCTCCCCTTAAAAAGAACCCAAAAGTTCATCGAAATCTTTATTTCCTACCAGCTGCACTGCTTGGTTTTGATCATCATTGTGCCCCTTTGGTGGATACCTTTTGCCCCCTAGCCTTTTCATCTCCCTTTTCTCTTCCTCATTGAATTGTAAGCTCCTTGAAGGAAATCTCTATTCTCTTATTGTCTTATTTCTTCTTATTTTTATTCCCACCACCTAGCACAGTGCCTACCATATAGCTATTAAGACAAATATTTATTATATTGTACTATGTATGGTAAACTGTACTATATTCTGAAAACATAAAAATAAAAAACAATACAGTTCTTCCCCTAAAAGAAGGGGATACAGCTCCTCCCCTAAAGGAGCTGATAATTCTGGTTTTAGAGACAGTGTTTGATATGGTGATGGGACATCCAGGTAGAGATGCCCAGCAGAGAACTGGAGCTGGGGATAAACAATTCAAGAGAGAGATTAGAGTTTGAAAAGTTGATTAAGAAGAAATAAGAATTGGTGAAGTCTCTAAGAGAATATATGCTAACAGTCAGAAGACTGAGGTCTATCCCTTAAAGAATAGCTACATTTACAGTCAGGTAGAACTAGTAAAGGAGTCAGAGAAAGAATGACCCAAGGTGGGGAAGAACTGAGACCATGCAGAATGTCACAGAAGCCAGGGCAGAGGAGAGTTTTAAGAGAGAAAGGGGGAGAAATGTGGTCAAATGCTCCTGAGAGGTAGAGAAGGAATACAAAAAAGGCTCAGTAGAGCTACTGAGAGAAATGGGATATGAAGAATAAAAAGCAGTATTAAAGTTCTGAGTTCAGAGTGTCCAAATATGTATTAATATAGTCAATATAGTCCTATGCCTTTTCCTAGCAATATTCAGCAGCTAGAAGCAGAGAAAACAAATGGAAGGGATGTCCAGGAATGGTCATGGACAAAATGGGGCCGGGATATCCTACGGTGTTAAAGAAAGGGTTACTGAAATAGCCACCAAGGGGTAGAGGTCAAACGGAGAGGGAAGAGAAACCCGAGGAGGCCAATGGATAGGAGGAACAGGGAAGGGTCGAGAGACCAGAGCTCACCATGAGAACAAAGAGAAAATTCAATAGTGTGAGGCAGTGGAAGAGTGGAAGATTAAAAGGATGTTGGCGGAAAGGAAGAGCTTTAAGGTCAAACTCTTGGAGGTGAAGCAGTTCCAGGGAGTGGCCATGACAGGGGATAAAAGCTACAACGAAATAAATTTATATAAGTTATTGTGGGGAGGTCAAAGAAGCAGAAGGTAAGGGTGGTCATGGAATCATATAATTAAAGAGTTTGAAAGGACCTCAGAAGCCATTTAGTTCAACTCACCTACAAAAGGACTCACCTCTATAATACACAGGGGGCAAAAGAACAAGCAGGTCCTTGTTGATCTCAATAACCAGAGTTATTGGAGAATTAAATTCTCACAACCCATGTCTATATCAGAGAAGTCAAGATGTGCCTGGAATTGTGCTAAACACTCAAGATACGAGAAAAAATAAGTTTAGAGCCCCTTTCCTTTAACAGACTTAAATTCTAATGGGAGTAGATAACATGCAAAAAATTAGGAAAATAATAAGATATGTACAAAATAGATAGAAGAGAAATGAAGGCAGAAGGGGAAGGAGAGGTTAAGGGCCATTGGGAAAGGCTTTCTGAAGTAGACAGGATTTCAGTTGGGTCTTGAAGGAAGGAAGGGAAACAAGGTATTTTAGAAGAGAAAACAAGATATTTTTAGAGAGGAGAGAGTGGAGCATTTCAGACATAGGGAACAGCGAATGGAAAGGCATGAAGATGGGAGATCGACTATTGTATTAAAGGAATGGCTAGACCTCTGTCATTACTAGAATGTAGAAACTAACAGAAGTTGGAAGTGAAGACAGCTTTCTTTCTAGCCATTGAACTGAATCCCACAGCTCCCTTCTCAATCAAGCAAAATATCCCTAGACTTTCCATTCTATTCAGCAAACATTAATTAAATACCTATTGTATACAGAGCACAGAAAGCTAAGAAAATAAAATTTTAAATAAAACATGATTCCTGCTCCCACTGACACCTAGTAGGGAGATATTATACATAAATAGATAAATATAATAGTATGTGGCATAGAGATAGACAGATAGATAGAGAACTGGCCTTGAAATGATGAAGGCCTCAGTACCAGTCTGATATAATAGTCATATGACTGAGGGAAAGTCACTTTCTTAATTTCTCAGGGCCCACAGGAAACAGTCTAAAAAATAAAATGAATGATAAAATGCCCAATAAATTAATCCCATCAGCCTTAGACTAAATATGGAAAAGTCCTAGCAATGTTGCATAAGAATTGTGTTTGGGTAGGCCAAGGAAACTTAACCATAAATTATCAAGCTAGAAAACATGAATGATTAAAAAGGGTGGAGCAAGTATGACTTCCCAGCATATCCCTAAGAGATAGGAGGAGGAGAAGTCTGTCTCAGCTTTGATACCCTCCCCTTGGCCAAAGGAGAACCCTGAAAGCTTGGAAAGGTCCACAGGATATTGCATTTTCCATCTTCCCATCAGTGTCACAGTTGCATCCTTGGAGAGGTATCAGTATCTGAAAACAAATGAATAAAAATTTACTAAATTAAGGGAAACTTCTTCAGTATCTCACAAATGGGAAAAAAGGAGAAAATGATTTTTAGCAACCATGAGCTATGAGTTGCCCTTTTGATACATGTGCCCTCTAAGCTTGAGTCTACTCTCTGCATTCTGAATGTATTTGTGGAAAAGCATTTCACATACTTTTGGAGGGGGATACCAGTCATTCTTACTGTAACTTTAGTAGTAGTTGCTTTCCAAAATGAATATCAACAAATATCCCTTTCTAAAAGTTATATAAAGCTGGCTTAGTATATGAGGCTCAACTGTTAATGTTAAGTGGGAAGCACATCAGTGGGGGCTCAAGCTGATAACATTAAAGAGTCATCTGCAAGTTCCCAGAGGTACCTCTAGAACCTTGTGGGAGAGATGTGGCCAAGTTCTGTCCAGTTTGAACCTAATTGGATGGTAGGAGTGAGAAGTAGAATTCTAAGCTTTATGGGTTACATTATATATTGAAGAGAAGGGGCCAGTCTGCATTAGTACTTCCTCTCCCTATACCAAGTAAAGCCAAATACCAATATTTTTTTTTAAATTATGATTAAACACACTGAAGAGGTGTGAAATAAAGCTTGTTACCAATTGGGGGAATCACTTTCTGCAGGAAGTGCAATTTTTGTTGGACTTTAAAGGATAGAAGTTCTTATCTACATCAGGTAAGGGAAATGCCTAAGGGAAGATATTCTAGATATAGGAAATACTGTGAGTAAAAAAATCAAGGAGGGAAAGCACAGGACAAAATATGGTCCTTTGGTTAGAGCAGAGGAGAGTTTTATGAAACAGGAAGGAAAGACTGAATATCAACCAAATGCAGAGGACCTTGAATGCCAAATCAAGGATTTTAAATTTTACTCAGTGGGCAGTGAGGATTTTGGCGCACTAATAGAATTTATATTCTCCTTGAAGGCAGGGACTGTTATTTATTTTTGTCTTGGCATTTCCATCATTGTCTCTCGTACAGAGTAGGAACTTAATAATTGCTTGTATAAGTTCAACAACTCAATCAGCAAATTGTAATATGAAATGTGATTTGGGAATCTGGAGTTGATGGAGATCATGGTGCCAGAATTGTTTATGTAAAATGGAAAGCCAGACAGACACAGGATTGGGAACACAGGCAGGACTGATGCTCAAGTGATGGACAATCCTTTAAAATGACCCAGCACAAACATGTCACTTTACAGGTGAGGAAACTGAGTCCCTCGGGAGACCTGGATTTGAATCCTGGCTCCAATAGTTCCTGTGCCAATCAGTGAGTCAGTTGTTGTTTAGTCATTTCAGTCCCCTCTGACCATTTGAGGGCTTTTTCTTGGTAAAGATACTAGAGTTGTTCAACATTTCCTTCTCCAGCTCATTTGACAGATAAGGAAACTGAGGCAAACAGGATGAAGTGACTTGTCCAGGGCCACACAGCTAGTAAGTGTCTGAGGCTGGATTTGAACTCATGAAAATGAGTCTTTCTGATTCCAAGCCCACTTTACCACCCAACTGCCCTTTTTCAATTAGTCAGTGAATACTTGTTAATCACCTACTATGAACCAAGCACTGTGCTAAATTCTGAGACTACAAAGTCCCTGCCTTTGAGGACTTCACAGTCTAGTGTGGAGAGACAATATGCAAACAACTATATCCAAACAATCTATAGACAGGATCAATTGGAGATAATCAAGATAGGGAAGGAACTAGAATTAAGAGAGATCAGGAAAGGCTTCCTGTAGGTGGGCTTTTAGATGGGACTCCAAGAGAGCCAGGGAAGCCAGGAAACAGAAATGAAAATTAAGCACCTTCTATCCTGGGGGAAAATGCCCAGAATCAAGGGATAGAAAGTCTTGTTTGAGGAAGAGCAAGGAGACCAGTGACTTTTACACAAGTGACTCAGAGCTTCCCTGCTCCTCAGTTTCCTTACCTGTCAACCGAGGGGTTTGTATTAGGTATCTCTGAGGTCCCTTTCAGTTATAAATATATGATCCTGTGAGAAGAGATGGAGGTATTCCACTGCAGTGAGTTTCTGGTTCTTGTTTTGTCCAAGGCAATTTAACAGGCAGAAGCTCAGCTTGCAATATCAATATACCACCCAGGTTGTGTTTTGTCTGTCAGACTTCCCCACCCAAGGGATATTCTCGTGGTACAAAAGTCAGACAACAAGAGAGTGGCTTGGTGAGTTAGCTACCCTGTATTACTACCACCACTCAGGGATGGCACAAATGAAGAGCTTTAATAACCACGTGGTGATGGGCTGGCAGAGTAGCACTTAATAAATGCTTGCTGATTCACTGATGAGATCAGTTGCAACTTCCCTTGCCCACCTTCTCTCCCACCATCCCTGGCAAAGGAAGAGAACTAGGCTACCTTCTAGGAAACCTTCAGGACATTCAGAGGGATGGGACTCACCTGGCTCTATCTCACTTTAAGCGGAGGTCACTTGGGAACAAATTTGAGGACATTTCAGCTCCTAAAAAGCCTCGGTCTTTGAATTAAAAGGCTCTTCTGAAGTATCCTTGGTTTCTCTAGCCACACGTTCCCCCAGCTCTGCCTCACCTGGCACAGAGCCATTCCTTAAACCTCTAAATGAAGAAGTCTTGGAGCGATAATTTACTGTTTAATAGACTAACTTTCCATTTGCCATTGCCAAGTCCACGCACGTATTTCTCCCTGGTGCCATAAAGTGAGTCTCATCGGCCCTATAACTGTGCGCCCTGCACAGAATGATGGAGTTCCCAAGCCTCTTCCTGGTGACCTTCTCTGGAGGGACCATTTGAAAAAGTTGCAGCCTTTGTCTGTCGGAGGAAGTGCTTTGTGGATTGAGCTCTGTTCCCATCAGTTCCCATTGGGGCTCACTTCCTGTTACTCTAGCACAGATGCGGTACAAGCTCCTTCAGGAGCAAAAAAAAAAAAGAAAAGAAAAGAAAAGAAAAAGAAAAAAAACCCAAGGCAAGATCAATTGCTGCAAAAGTCGAGAGAGATGGAGGAAGCTCGAGTTCTGATTCCATCTGTGCTTCAGCAGCAGGATTTTGTCTCTCCTTCCCCTCCTTTGTTTATAAGTTAGCCTGCTTGGGAATGAATGGGATCTCCGGGATGTGGCTAAAGAAGAACTTGGACTATAGACCACTGCTCCTTATTTCCCTGACCCTTTTCCTCTGAGTTTGACAATCTTCTCTACTACATCCCACTAGAATTCTGCAGGGTAAAGATAATCACTCATGGTTGTTGGGCTCCTCATTCAAGCATTCAATTTAATAAACATTTATTAAGCACCTTTGTGCCAGGCATTGTGCTAAGTGACAAAGATACAAATAAGAAAAATAAAAATAATCTCTCCTCTCAAAATACTTATAGTCTAATGGAGGAAGAAAACACACAAAAAGAAATTCAAGATTTTAAAAAGAAAACACTATCATTCCTCATTCTTTTTCTTGGATCTCACTGATATAGAACAGTGATGTTAAGCTCAAATAGAAATAGTATCTACTAAGCCATACACAAGCATCTCTGCAGGCCAAATATTGCCTTAGAAAATCCCATATATTTATATGTGTTTTTTTAATTAATACATCAACACATTAAAATCAGAGAGGATCTTCATTTTAACCTGGTTCAGGCAACATTTGGGAATATTATGAACCTCATATTTGGTTAACCTCGATTTGGAAGCTCCTGGTAAAAAAAAAAAGTCCTTCCAATACCAACCAGCAATTCATCTATAACTTTAAATCTTGAGAGATTCCTGTGTTCTGTACCCCAAAAGACATGCTTGGATCTAGAGGCAAAAGCAGAAGTAGGAAAACTAGGAACAGGACTGGTCACCACCAACAAGAGACAACAGGTTACCCTTTTTTACTTAGTGAACACTCCCACAGCACATGAGTATTTTTTTAATAACCAAATTGGTATAAGTTACCATGAAGCTTCTGGTAGACAGCGGCCCACTGGCATTCCAGTTTTCAAGTCTTGCCTAAAGTACCTGCCTTGTTCCTGAGCTGCCAGCCCCTTGGACACCTTTAATGAATACTGAGTGTGTACAGGTCTCCTACTTGTTGACCTAAGATATTTAGAAAGCTGAACTGGACCAGAATTCTAGGCGTATGTTTTTGTGTTCTTCTCTCCCACTAAGGAAGCAAACCCCATACTTTATGCTCCACTCCTGAACCTCCTACCACAGCTCTATCTTCAGCTTCTTTTTAATTTTTTTTTTTTTTGCTTTTTTGCTTAGGCAATTGGGGTTAAGTGACTTGCCCAGGGTCACACAGCTAAGGAATGTTAAGTGTCTGAGACCAGATTTGAACTCAGGTCTTCCTGACTTCAGGTGTGGTGCTCTATCCACTGCGCCACCTAGCTGCCCCTTCTTTTTAATTTTTTAAAAATTTATTCATTACTTTTTATCCTCGGGTTCTTAAATAGCAGGGGAGGGGATGATTTATAGAATTAATCAAGGGATAGAAGTGGGGGAAAAGTCACATTCTTCTCCCTATCCCTCTCTCATCCTCTTAATCAGTAGCATTTAAACTTTTCTGCAATGGTATTAAGAGCAGAGTGAGAGTTTAAGAGAGGATCCAAAAGCAGGACAATACTCTGGTGTTTTCCAGAAAGGTGGAAATTCAACTATCCCTAGCATTGCCCTTACCAGAGAAGATTCTGGAATGGCTTGCCATTTCCTTTTCCAGCTTATTTTACTGATGAAGAAACAGGATTAGATACCCCAGGTTTTATTTGTTTGTTGGCTATATTGAAAAAAAAAAGTCATTCTGTTTCATTTTTACCTAGCCTTTATTACTGATTGGGCATTGCCTCAGTCAAACTGAGACCTGAAAAAAAGTCTACTGTATCCAGGGTCATCTCCAGTCATCCTGATCTATATCTGGTCACTGAACCCAGATGGCTCTGGAGGGAAAGTGAGGTGACCTTGCCCAGCCCACCCTCATTCAAATCCAATTCACATGGCATCACGTCCCTGATGTCATGGTCCTCTTCAAGAATGAAGGACAATTTACCTGATTAAAAAAATAATAATAATACAAACCAATTAAATGAGAAGATTAAATGGGAGGCTCTGGGGAAGCGAGAAGAGCTGGAGGAAAAAAGATCACCAGTGCCAGCTAGTGGCTATCTGACAGACTACAAGTGGGTAAAAGGAGTAAAATCTCTTGGTTATTCCACTTGGCAATGATTTGGTTCCCCCACTCTTCTTTGTGACTCTTTGTGTTTCTTTTTTTTTCTAGAAGCACTTTTTAAAATAATGTGCTTTTCCCTCTACCCAATTTAGCAAATTTAAAATAAAAAACAAATCCTTCAGTATATCATTACACAGCTCAGGAAAACATTCTCACATTAGCTATGTCTGAAAATATATATCTCTTTTTACATTTTAAGTTCATTACTTGTCAAGTGAGTATCATGTTTCATCATCATTCTTTTGGACTTGTGATTTATCGTTTCATTGATCACAACTCCAAAGTTTATTTTCTAACTATTTCAAAATATTCAAAGTTTATTTCTTTCAAAGTTATTTTTCTGTATAGTGTTATCACTATATAAATTGAACAAGTTTTGCTTACTTTGCTTCACATCATATCATACAGTTCTTTTCAGTTTCCTTTGATTGTCTATTTTCAATCAATAAACCTTTTTAATTAAGCACCATGAAAAGTGCTAGGGATGTAAAAGGAGAAAAAAACTTCCTCTGCTCTCAAATAGCTTGCTAACTAAAGATTTCTTGCAAACATTTATTATGGCACAATAATATTTAGTTGTATTCACATACCACAATTTGTTTAACCAATTGCCAACAGGACATCCCCTTAGTTTCCAATTTTTAGCTAATATGAAAAGAGCTGTCATAAATATTTTTATTCATAAAGCTCCTTTTCCTCTTTCTCTGATTTCCTTTAGGGCATAGTGGTATATGGATGGATCAAAGGGTATATACACAATTTGGCAACTGTCTGGACATAGTTGCAAATTGCTTTCCAGAATGTCTGGATCACTTCACACCTGTCAGATTGGCTAAAATGACAGGAAAAGTTAATGATGAATGTTGGAGGGGTTGTGGGAGGGCTGGGACACTGATGCATTGTTGGTGGAGCTGTGAACGGATACAGCCATTCTGGAGAACAATTTGGAGCTATGCTCAAAAAGTTATCAAACTGTGCATACCCTTTGACCCAGCAGCATTTCTATTGGGCTTATATCCCAAAGAAATCATAAAGGAAGGAAAAGGCCCCACATGTGCAAGAATGTTTGTGGCAGCCCTTTTTGTAGTGGCTAGAAACTGGAAATTGAATAGATGCCCTTCAATAGGAGAATGGCTGAATAAATTATGGTATATGAATGTTATGGAATATTATTGTTCTGTAAGAAATGACCAGCAAGATGATTTCAGAGAGGCCTGGAGAGACTTACATGAACTGATGCTGAGTGAAATGAGCAGAACCAGGAGATCATCATACACGGCAACAACAGTACTATATGACGATCAATTCTGATGGACATGGCTCTCTTCAACAATGAAATGTTTCAAACCACCTCCAATTGTTGACTGAAGAAAGCCATATACACCCAGAGAGAGGGATGCGAAATGTGGACCACAACATAACATTCTCATACTCCTTGATTGATGTTTGCTTACATTGTGTTTCCTTTATCTGATATATCGTTTGTGTAGATAAGATTTTTCTTGCACACCAATGATAAGTTTGGAAATATGTATACATATATTCGATTTGCCAATATTTTAACATAATTAACATGTAGTGGATATCCTGCCATCTAGGGGAGGGGTGGGGAGTTGGGGGGGAAAAATTTGTAACGGAAAGCTATGTAAGGGTTATTGTTGAAGAATTACCCACACATATGTTATGCAAATAAAATAAAAATTTAAAAAAAAATAAAAAAAAATGTCTGGATCGATTCACAACTCCACCAACCATGTACCTGTTTTCCCATAATTTATTTACATTCTAATAGACCAGACTCCCTTAAGTCAGAACAAGTCAGCTCTATTCATACATGGAAGGCGAGGACTACTTTATTTGGATGATTTCTCACTACATTGCTTACCCTATATTTTAATTGAAACCACTTATATGTAGTCATTCAGTTCTCTAAATCCTGGCAAACTAGGGCCATGTGAGAATTCTTCCTTCCTCTCTGTAGACCATGTACATAAGACCAAAGTGGAAGAAGGTTGGAGCTATCACAACATCCCATTTGGAACTTGGGTGTCTGACTGGGCAACTTGTGGATGTGGTTATATGGCAATGTATTTACCTCTCCCCTACATTAACCTAGTCCTGAAGACCAAAATTTAACCTATTTAGCACTTTTAATTTTAGGGACCTCCTTCCACAGCTCTATCTTCAGCTTCTTTTTAATTTTTTAAAATTTATTTATTATTTTTTTATCCTCAGGGTCTTAAATAGCAGGGGAGGGGATGATTTATAGAATCAAAGGGTAGAAGTGGGGGAAAAGTCACATTCTTCTCCCTATCCCTCTCTCATCCTCTTAATCAGTAGCATTTAAACTCTTCTGCAATGGTATTAATAAATAAGAAGTAATAAATAAGATGATTAGCTTTAATATAATCATGAAATTGGTTCCAAAAAAATGACTTCCCCCTTAAAGCCACAGGATCTTAGAAATGGAAGGAAGAGGTCACCTAGCTCACAGAATTCCTTTTAAAATACATTTATCTAAACCATTTGAACACTTCCAGTGACCAAGAACTCACTATTTCTAGGAGCAATGTATTCAAATTTTGGTTACCTTTGTTATTAAAAAGTTTTCCTTATGATGAGTTAAAAATCCATCTTCTTTATGACAACCCTCCCAATATTTGATGACATCTCATTTTTCTTTAGTCTTCTCAAGACTATATACATCCCCAGTTCTTTCAGCAGCTCCTAGTATGTCAGTTTCTAGAGCTGTCCCAGGTAGAAGGAAGTTTATACTTGCCTAGAAGGAAAAAGTTAAGAAGGAAGGCAGTATGCCATCTCTAGCTTTCTCCACTTTTCCTCTTCTTTCATTTCCTTCCTCTATATCCTTGAATAATTGCACGACTTGTGCTTGGCAAGTACACAGCCAACTTTAATAATGGCAGGCCTTTGTAAACTGACAAGTTTTCATATATAGTAAACATTTTAAAATAGAATGTATATTAATAGAATCTTAAAATCTAGATAACTCAAAATTTGTTCTCCATCATTTCCCAGCCATCTTCACAAACATTCTGATTTCACTCAAACCCATCTCCCTGTCCCCATCTGGAACTTTAGATTCTACCCCGAGATGCCAGGCTCTGGTAAGCTTTTTTCCTTCTTTTGGTCGAGAATCAGGATTCCATGTGGCCATCTATAAACCATATCATCTCCCCCCTTCCCCCTCCTTTTTTATAGATTGTTTTCTCCTATTAGAATGTAAGCTCCTTGAGGGTAGGGCTTGCAAATCTTTTTGTTGTACATGGTAATCCCCAGTTCAGTATGAGTTGACCTCACAAAATTTAGGTGTGTCTATTTGAAATTTTGTTTTGGCACATAGCAAAACCTATTTTCTGCTGGATTGCTTTCCAGTTTTCTCAATTTTTGCCAAATAGGGAACTTTATTCCAGTAAAAGTAGTATACACTAAGTATACTTAGTAGGTCATTTAGTTTTCTCAAACTCTGGACTACTGGAACTTGTTTACCTAATCTGTTCCACTGATCAACTTTTCTAATGTTTAACCAGCACCAAATAGTTTTTAGGCATACTGCTTTATGGCAGTGTTTGAAATCTGGTACTACTAGGCTCCCTTTCTTCCCATATCCCCATCATTTCCCTTGAGATTCTGAACCTTTTGTTCACCAGATGAATTTTGTTATTATTTTGACTCCATCTATAAAATAGCTCTTTGACAGTTTCAATGGCATGGCAATAAATCTGTAAAGTAATTCAAACAATATTGCTGGGGTTTTTTCATTATATTGTCATAGTTTAAGCATAAGCAATTAATGTATCTCCCATTTTTTTTTGTTTTCTTTTTTCTTCTTTTATTTCTGTTAAGTGTTTTGTGATTTTATTGTTATAAGTCCTGAATAAGTCTTGGAAGACAAGATACTTAAAAGGCAGCTATCTGGTTCAGTGGATATGGCATGGGTCTTGGACACAGGAATACATGAATTCAAATTCTGGATTCAGATGCATATATATCATACATATATATATATATATGTATATATATGTATATATATATATATGTTATATATACGTATATATATAATATATATAAATATACATATGTATGTGTATATAATATATATAAATATGTTATATATATGTATGTGTATATACATATAATATATATAAAAATATATATTATATATATATATGCATGTATATATATATATGATATATATAATAGCTATATAATCATAGCCAAGTCTCTTAATCTTGGTTTCCTCATCTGTAAAATGGGGTTAATAGCAACTGCCTACCAGTTGTTGCAAGGATCAAATGAGATAAACTGAGATGTCTACCATTTTACAAAGCTTAATAAAATGCTATGTAAATACAAGTTGCCATTTTCTACATTCTAGAGTTACTTTGAAAGGGATTTCTTTTTCTCTCTCCCTGGTGGCTTTTGTTAGCAACACAGAAAAGTTGATGATTTTAATTAATTTGTTTTATATTTTGCTACTTCACTGAAATTATGTTTCAATTTTAAGTTGAATTTCTGGGTTTCTTTAGGTGCCATCTGCAAATAGCAATAATTTCATTTCCTCTTAGTCTATGCTTATTCCTTCAATTTGTTTTTCTCTCCTTATTGCCATAGTTACCATTCCCAGGATTACACTAAATAATAACTGTGACTGTGAACATCTTCACTTACCCTGATCTTACTGATAAGGTTCACTTCTTTATCTTGCTATCTAGTTTTTAATAAGTGTTATATTTTTATCACAAGCTTGTTCTACATCTTTTTTCTCCTGAGATGCTCTATTATCTTTAGGCTTTTCTCTCTTTTTTCCACTTATTCTTTCTCTTTTTATTTTTGTCCCAGCAAAATCTTTCCTTTTATTTCATCAGGTACTAATGGACCATTTGATCTGTGTCCAGTTACTGTTTTCTTCCCCATCCCCATCTGTTTGTTTGTTTTTGTTTTGTTTTGTTTTGTTTTTTGCTATTATCTCACTGGTTCCTTAAGTATTCTTTATTAACATTTCACATCAATAAGACTTTATAATTTATAAAACTCTTAACTCACACCAACCCTTTGAAGTAAACAGGACAGATATTAACTTTGAAAATAGAACTAAAAGAAGAGAATTTGTGACTTTCCTCTTTTCACACAGTTGAGCTGGGATTCAAAACTCAATATTTGGAGAGCATTCTGAATCCACGACACCATGATGCTTCTTAACCAGGCTCTCCAGTAGGGCCAAAGAACCCAAATTTTCAGGTATTCAATGACAGCCACTCTAGACTAGCTAGAGAAGTGGATAGAGGGCTTCTCCAGAGCATTCTGGGGAGTGAGGCAAGAAAATAAAGGTCTAGGTGAGCAATAAAGGAGAGAAGTTTGGGAAGAGTTCTTTTGAGCTCTAAGCTGAGGATAATGTAGATTGGAAAAAAAAATGGAGCCATCTGCAGCCTGAATTTTAATTTTTGTTGGTAAAAATGTCATATTTTTACCACAGCTACAATGAATGTTTCTTAATGAATACTAGTGATTATCAAAAAGGGTAGAGCTAAAGACTGTGATTGAAAAGGGACAGATGCAAATGTGTTTATAAGTATATATGTGTTTAGTTCCTAGCCACAGGAAAACAAAATTCAGAACATGCTAAAGCATCAACATTATCTTTTACCAAATACAGATTAACTCTTCCAGATTCTCCATTTCCCAATGAGCCTTACTAGTCTATAAACAAGCAAGCTCAGGTGCTGCTTTCACAGCTCTTGGTAGAAACCCCACACAATATAAAACAATATGCCTTCCCCTTCACCAAAACAGCAGCAATGAACGCTGCAATAAAAAAGCCAGCCAAGTCTTCAGAGAGCAAACAAAATAAATTTAATCTTTGAACATTACAGAAACACAAATAAAGGAAATTACAGAGACCATATTACATAGACTTGTTTATTTACAGTCACACATTTGGTGGAATGGGAATGAAGTTTTGTTTGTTTGACTGATTTTTAGAAAAACAGAAGCTTTTTTGTTTTCCAAAAACCTTAGCTATTACTGGACCTCTAACACCTGCAAAGGTAGCACCTTCTGTGTAGGAAGGATCCTGACAGGTTGAGTCGTGTTACTTTCCAACAGGTTTGAAGCAGAATTCGATGACTCTTTTTAGTTCTTTTAAGGCTGTATGCTGGCTGTAGTCTCATATACCAAGGTTTCTATGGCAACTCAGCACTTGGGCTATTCTGGGCTATACCTATTCATTGGCCCTTCAATCAACACTATATTGTTCAAAGGCCAAACTAAGCCAGCAGGAAATGCTGAATATTTTTATAAAGCTGTTTAGATTATACTAATTGCCAAAATCAAATAAATTATTGGCTTAGCAAGGTTCTCAGATGCTCTGAAACTCAGGAAAAAAAAAATCTTCCTAGCACTGGATAATATGGTAGTATCAATTTAGCCCTAATCCAGGACATTCTTTCTGAGAAAATGAAGGAAAATGTTCTCAGGCTCCCTTTTCCCAAAACTCCCCACTACTTAGACACTTGCAACTGAGGCAAACAGCTCCCCGGGAGCCTGCACGAACCCCCTGAGGACAAGCAGAATGATTCAGGACCTAACAATGTGGCACAGAATGTGAAAGCAGAAAAAGATGTCCACTGCAAAGGTGACTTCCTCAATTACATCCTGTAGCACAATTCAAAATGATCACAAATTCAACCAGAAAATCCTATTTTCAGCTGCATACTAAATCTTTAGAAGAAATTAGGTAGAAATGGCTAGAGAAGAGAATGACTTTACAATTAAGACCCATACTAGGACTGGGCCCAGTGAACTCAGGCTTGCTGAGGGAGGTTCTTCACCTCTGTTCCAACCAGAACTCCCAACTCTGAGCCAAGGAAAACACTGTCAAATTTGCCTTCCCCTGCTCTACTTCTACTCTAGGGTAGTTGCAAGAGGTCAAACTGGGCCCTTGCTTCAGAACTACTTCCTCACCTTCCCGACTGCAGTGTTTCTGAAACAGTCACACACAAAAACAAAAAAAGCTCAGAAAATCCTGGTGCCAGGACTTCTCCATTTATCCATTAGTATCATCCATCTCTCAAAGAACAATAAGAGTAGTCTGCATTTTCACACAAATATACTGCTCTGAATTGGAATCATGAATAAACATTTTAACTGACCTTAGAAGGAAATAAAATATATAACAGAGCAAGAGACCTGTCTGTAAAAACTACTTTAACATAGGAAATACACAGATAGCAGAGCACACATACACATAATAACTTAGATATTACCCCCTGCTCCTCCCCCCAAAAAGGTATGTCAAATACAGACTTTGGCTTCAATACAGTACATAGCTTCTTAACTCCCAATGGGAGATGTCATGTTATGGCAAATGATAAAAGGCTAAGCCCCCTTTTTTGGCACAGGATTTCTCCAATATTAAGTCAATCCAGTATCACAAGGGAGGAAGTTAACCCCTCAAATTGTAAACACCCGGACCTTAACTTTTGTGAGCAAAATGACCCATGACACCCTTAAGGCAATAAGAACGATAACAAGTTAATAACACAGGAAATGCCTCACCAGTTACACCAGTTACACTGCCCAAGGGAGTGGTTAGGAATTACTCTTACATTACATTGGGAACACCCTCCAGGAATAATCTTCACCCAAACAACTAATGCCATAATATCAATTACCTTTCGAAGGCAGCCCCAGAAATAACTGATCACCTCATAGACCTGAGGGTGCCCACTGTCCCCTTTGCCCTTTCAACCTGGTGTTAGGTCACACTGCCTAGGCTCTCTCTGTTCTGGGTTAAGAGAATATGAAGTTTTTAAAAAGGAAGAGAAAGGGGAGGAGGAGGAAGTAAACAACTATGGAGTTATATTCTAATTTAATTAAGTGGCAAAATAACTGGGCCCATTTGGATTCACTGATATCTTGCTAAGGAGAATGATTATTTTGTTGGTTTTCAAATGAGGGAAATGTTAGAAATCAAATATGTAATTTGGTGAATTATGAGAAATTTTCTCTGCATAAGAAGTCTTATTTTACTATGTTTCTCACCTCATTCAAACAAAGCTTCTTACTTGCCTTCCCTTCTACAGTTACAATAACAAAATAGAGACCTAGAAATCAGAAATGTGGAAGGGTGGGCTGGCACTTAAGCTGTATACAAATACTACTCCAAAAATAGGGTAAACTTTCATTTAAAAACAGCAGTTTTTACTAGTTTAAGAAAAACCTTAAACCCAGCTATTTTGGCACCACGAGGCAATATGAAATAAGTTTTTAAGAAAGGTGTTTGCTTTGCTAATAATTTATACAAGTTCAGTTCAGAGGCCACAACTGCTCGATCACACACACACACACACACAACACCCCACACGTTTGTGTGCACCTGTGTCTCCTACTGACCAACCTACTTCATTCCATGTCTTGCATACTCACCCTAATGAGGAGGGATGGCCTTAGTATAATGACCGTTCCTTTCAGCACTGGAGATAAGCCACAGATTTCACATTATTCTGAAGGAATGCAACCCCCCCAACCTGTTGTTAGAAGCCAAAAGAACTGAGGGGACACATTGTGGTACTTCTCCCTCCCCCTATGATTCCCCCAACCTCAACACCAGGGAAGCTGGCTCTATCTGCTCACAGGACAGAGCTACCACATACAGCCCATTGGTATCTATATTTTAACAGATCTCCTGTGAGCTGTCAGCAACTTTTCTGATCTCATTTCCAAATATTTGTCACAGAAACAAAAAAGGGCAAAGGTTCTAAAATGGAAACCGAGATGTGTGTTTAGACAAAAGACAATTGACTGAAGAGAAGAGAAGCCTGGCAACCACACAACTATAATGATAAGAAAAAGGAAAAACAAGGGGAAAAATATTTGACAGCTTAAATGGAAAAACACAAAATAACCAAAATATTTATTACATACTAGAGCATCTATGCAGACTGTTGGTTTCTTCATGCTTTCATTCAGATAAACACATTCTAATCTCTGGATCTCAAGAAAATATTTCAAAAAGAGATTCCTGAACAGCCTCAAATGAAGTTATAAAGATTGAAATAAGGAAGATGAAAGCAAGAGACTACACAGCTTCCCCCAATCCCAAGAAGATTCTTCCTAAAGATAAAAGTGGAGGGTCAAATGACATTTTTAAAAAATGGCTCAAAGCCTCATAGGTTGAGGCCTTTATATGGTAAATGAAGGATTTTAAAGAAGAAAATGATGTCATAAAACAAACAAAAAAAAGTCAAAAATATCAATACAAAAATAAACCTGCCAGTATCCATAGAAAGCTTGAGGCAATATTTAAGACAGTTTACTGACAGAGGAACATAAATATCAGCTTAAAAAAGAAGTTACTGCGCTGCTACATTGTGTGAGCTCTCGAGCCCACTTTATTCAAAGTATTCATCTTATTGTGTAAGTTGTTTGTTAGATAGTGGTTTCCCCATATTTTGAATTAATAAAAAAAAAATGAAAACATACAGAAGTTCACAATACTCTCTCAAAAGGCACAGTTTCCAAATAATCATCCAGTGAGTAGAATTAGAGGGAATAGTCAAGTCATAGTATTAGTTGGCTCTGAAAATTCAAGCTGCAGGAGGCAGGCTGCAAGTCCATGCTTTGATGATGATCATTCCCATCTAGCTTGAATTAAATAGAAGACCCTGGTTAGAAAGCCTGAAGATGCTGGTTTCCTTTACAGGATTCCTAGGTTTAAAGAGGAATAACAGAATTAATAAACCTGAACAAGTATACAATATATTTAAACATATGAAACTGTAAAAAACAAAAAACAAAAAAAAAAAATACGCAAATGTTAGGAAATTTGCACCTGCAGTTCTCCCTGTGAATGATTCTGTAAACCTTTGGATATTTTTCCCAGTGCCTTCTTTCTCTTCAGCTCACCCTCACCAGGTGCATTTGTTCTGATCTCAGCATGTGAGGTCATGGGCGAGGCCCCATAGGAAAAGAGGTATAATGTGGGACACTAATAGAAGTAGAGGACTCGCATTCAAATTCTGCCCACCATCTGTGTGCTCTTGGGCAAGCCACTCGATCCTTGCTAGAGGCATTCACTCATCAATCCTTCAAGGATAGTTTTCCTAGTGTGCGACTTCTCTCACTTGACTCAGATTCAAACTTCTCTCATTCTTGATTTTGAGCATGGCTGTGCCCAAAAAGTTTACCAACTTGTAACCAACATGGTAACAAGCCTCTCATTTTAACTTAACTCTTTAACTTAAAACATGTCCCTAGGTCCATAATTCAGCTCTAAAGGTAGATTTAGGCACAAGAGAAGTCAATTCTTCCTTTTTTTATTAGAACTATCCAAAAGCAGAATGCAATATGGCATTAAAAGTTTACCAAGGGTTTCATTACTTTTTTTAATCTCACAACTACTCATCTGGTGTTCGTTAGGTCACTACTAACATTCTCCTCCTTTTACAGACAAAGGAAGGGAGACTCCAAGACTCCTAACATTCACATGATGTTGAGGTCCCCTTTGCCGGGAGTTTTTATGTGGAAGCTGAAAGATCATTGTCAGGAACATTATAAAGGTTATTCCTGAGAGAGTAAGGAAGTAAAGACCAGATGACCACAAAACATAAGCTCTATGAAGGAAGGCACTCTCCTGTTCCTGTCTTGAGATGACCCCTGAGATTCTATGGGTCTAGATGGGGACATCTTCACAAGGGGCAAAGTTTGAGCAGGACCCTCACCAGATAGGCAAGGTATCAACAGAGAAAAGGTATTTCATTTGTGGTAATCACTCACATGCCCTTTTTTTGTAGCTAATGATGGGATGGAAAAAATTCCAGTTGAGGGAAATAATCAGAGCAAAGGTGAGAAAGCACAAGATAATGAATAGACGAATTTTGGTTAGAGTGAAGAGTTTATGTAGGATTATAGTGAAAGAGAAGGTTGAAAATTTAGCCTAGGTAAGATTGTAGCAGGCTTTGAATGCTAGTTTAAGAGTTTAGACTTTATAAGTAATCAAGTGATATTATAAGTTTAGATTTTTATTTTCCCCTTGGGAGAATGCCATGATTAATGTGAGATTTTTAAGAGATTATTTTTATGGTTATGTATAGAATAGACTGGAAAGGTAAGCTAAATGCAAGAGTCTGGGACTTGAATTAGTATGTTGGTGATGAGAATTGAAGGAAAGCAATGCAAGCAGTAAGCCATACTTTGCTTTTGCTGAAGAGGACGTTTTCATCTATAACTTCAATACTTTGAGAGTCTGAGTGACTTGGAGAAGAGGGGCCCCATTTATAGAAAAAGAAAAAGCCATGAAGAGGAAAAGGATACAGCTTTGGGAATGCTGATTTCAAGATAAAAGCTGGCCAAGCAAACCAGATGTTCAGCTGGCAGCTGAAAAATGTGGCAGCAGAACTCACATGAGAAGATAGGCCTGGAGATCCGGCTGGTCACTCACTGAGCATTAAGAAAAGAAGTCAATTTTGTGATTTGATATGGTTAAAAAAAAAAAAAAAAAAAAGTACTGACCCTAGGGGCTGAAGGCCTGGGTTCTAATCCTCTTGACCCTTCCCTGGGGCAAACTTACCTCTCTCAGGATCCTCCTCTATAAAATGAAGGGATTGGGCCCACTGAACTCTAAGGTCCCTTCTAGCTCTAAATCTATGATCCAATGAACTTGCTTATATAGGTTCAGAAAATAATCTAACATTTATCAAATTCAAGAACTCATTTTGACTAGAGATGCAAAAAAAATGTTTCAACATTAAGAAAACCACCAAGGACTTGGCTCTTTTCTACAATCAGGTGATTCAGGCCAATTCCAATAGACTTGTGATGGGGAGAGCCATTTGCATCCAGAGTCGGGATTATGGGGACCACACAGAGCATTTTCACCTTTTTTGTTGTTGTTTGCTTGCATTTTGTTTTCTTTCTCATTGTTTTTCCTTTTTTTTTGGGGGGGGGGGGGCGTCCTGATTTTTCTTGTGTAGCTTGATAATTGTGGGAAAATGTATAGAAGAATTGCACATATTTAATCTATATTGGATTACTTGCTGTCTGGGGGAAAAGGGAAGAAGAAAAAGTTTGGAACACAAGATTTTGCAAGTATGAATGTTGGGAACTATCTATGCATGTATTTTGAAAATAAAAAGTAAAAAACAAATCACCAACATAATTAATCATATTAAAAACAAAAACATCCAAAACCACATAGTTATCGCAAGATATAGAAAAAGCCTTTGATAAAGAATAAGATTCATTTTTGCTAAAAAAAAAAAAAAAACACAACTAAAAAACAAAATTATAAACTGTAGAGGATCCTTTTTTTTACTATCATAAAAAGTATCTATCTAAAGTTAAAATTAAGTATCATATGTAATGGAAATACCCTAGAATCTTTTCTAATAAATATGAGTAAAAGAAAGGATACTCACTTCTACAATTATTTGATGTAATGATATTAAAAGCTTTAAGACAAGAGAAAGAAATGATAAAACTATCACTATATTTGCTGATGATATGGTGGTTTATTTGGAAAATTCTAGGAAATCAGCAAAGGTACTAATTGAGATAATTAGTAGATTCAGCAAATCACAGGCTACAAAATAAACTCTCAATAACTATGAGAATGGAAAAGATATATATAAAAAGAGAATGACAGAAAGCCGAGGGAAAAATTTTGCGATATGCTCATAAGTAGGGCTTGAAAGAAATTATAATTATCTTGAAAAGGAAATGGAGAATTTTTAGTCCCTGTGAAAGGAGAACAAGATAAGTATGGTTAAGGGAAGAGTTTGAAGAAGGAAGTTTTAAGCATTCAAGAAGTCAAGAAGAATGAGGCCTCAGAGAACAGCACTAAATCTGAAGATGCAGAAAATACTGGTGACCTTCAAGAAAAGAGTGATGAGGGCAGAAAGAAATTATACTGAAATTGAAATTAATTGAGGGTGAGTGGGTAGTGAAGAAATTGAGTCATCCAAAAACTTTGGCAATGAGGAGAAAATATAAAGAATTATGACTTGAAATGTTAAGCATCAAATAAAGATTTTTCTGTATAAGAAGAATCCTTACATCTCTGAAGGGAGAAGGAAAAAGCCAGTGGAAAAAGAAAGACTGAAGATGATAAAGAGAAAAATATTGAAGGAATACAGAGGCAAGAAAGTGTGGGAATCAAAGACTCAAGAGGAGCTGCCAGCTTCCTGTAAACCGGAGGAAGGGCATGAAGACTGCTAACAAACAGATTTTATCAATGAATATTTGATTTGATTTTAAAAGAATAATGGTAAAATGATAAGGCAATTTAGGTGAGAGATGTGATGTAAAAATTCATTCTGAGAACCTGAAGATTCCTCTCTTCAATCTCCATATTCCTCTGGCCACTCCAGAGCCAGCAGGGTGAAGAAAAAATATGCTCAATTCCAGGGGATCTACTTTAAAATGATGAAATGGAAAACTGAACTGAATTTCAGTTTTCTAACAAGATGAAAAGTTTCACCTAGAAAAACACTGATTTTGCTCACCTTCTCTAGAGCATCAAAAACAACAAATTTCAGCAAAATTAAGCCTTCAAAAATTTTTTTTATTTAATTTATTTAATTTTTTTTAATTCACTTCGCTAATTTACAGACAAGACTATATTATAATTACATAATGACCAAGTTCAATTCAATCTTCCTTGGAGTAAAGTATGATAACCACCATCTATCACAAAGTTGCACAGTCTATTACTTCTTTGTGTCAAAAACAATTTGAATGAGGAGTTGCATTATGACAATTCAAATGTCCCTCAGTAGGAAGAGGAAGTTAGCTGTTACTTAATTAGTAAGCCACAATGACTACTGTTATAACAGTTGTAACAACTCTCAAAATAGAATTCACTGCCTGTTCACAAAAACGTGTTAAATGTTTGATATTTTATTCATCCCAGATGACTGTAATCACTCTTCTTACTGTGCATTCCCTTCAGCACTCATCTACCAAGTTTGTATTATAACAATTTACACCAGCATTCTCTTTGAAAAGAATTAGTCTGTAGATAGTCTTTTCAAATAAGTCCAATCTCCTCAACCAGATTGCAAATTCTAAGAGCTTAAACTTCTACATAACACATTTAAATTTTGCAAAGTACTAGAACACATTATCTCATATAAGTTTTACAACAACCTTTCTAAGCCATGTCTTACAGTCATCATTATCTTCATTTTATAGATCAGCAAACAGAGGATTGAGAGGCTGCCTGATTGCCCATGATCCGAGAGCCAGTAAGTATCAGTGGTAGGACTAGGGCTGATTCCAAGCCCAAGATTCTCCCCACTATGCCATGCTCCTAAAGTACCTTCTATAGTATTCTCTGCATATTCTCTTTTTTAAAAAAATGTTACTAAGGGAGTGGATGTCAACTTCTAGCTACAAAAGTATATGTCTCTCAGGAATAATAGAGACTAAAAAATAAATCAGCTGGTGGTACCTTTTCTCCCTTCTTTCTTGCCTTCGGATAATTTTAACCTTGCTGGTGCCATCTTCAGTGCTGGAGATCCAGAACAAACCTGGAACAAAAGAGTTTTTACAATGGCTTAGGTGTTTCTAGTGTCACTCTTGTGGACAGATTTTGTTGTCAAAGTAAAAGCTTTATTTATTTCAATAGATCAAATATGAAGGTGTTTAAGTATTAATATAATTAGTTGAAATCCCATGATAAACATATTCAGTTGTGGATCTGCCTAAATACAAGTTAAGTACAGTCCATGATTAGTGACATGAGTCACACAAAGAGAAGAGAATCAGCAAAAGGGAAGGTGAGGAAGAGGAAGACAAAGCTAAGAGCTGCAGGAGCTATGGACAGAATGGATGGAGCACAAGACAGACTTGAAGGCTTTTGTGCTGCTACCTTGACGTTATCTCCCATAAACATAAAACACAAGAACAGGCTCTTACTAAGTTCACATTTTCTTTGCTGGATCTGTTCAAGTCACCAATGTCCACAGATTCTGGAGTACAACACCTATTTTTCTTTTCCATTATTATCTGATTCCCCAGGACTTTCCGCTAATTTAAGAAGGAAAAAAATATTGTTAGAAGAGAAAAAGGCATCATAGCTATAATATTAAGATACATTCTTCAGGCACAATAATTAATTCCATAGGAAGCCTGGCATAAAACCCTGCACACCAGGTGAGGAATTATTTCTAAAAATGATGGGAAGTATTTCAGTATTCAAATGACCACTTAGTCTGCAAAACTTAAAAATGGAAAGGTCTAAAGGGTATAGGGGCGAGACAGAAACAACCTGAAGATCAATTTAAAATAGCTTATCTTAAGTCAATTCCAAAATGCTTCTGGAAACCCTACTAGGGAAAAAAAAAACCTCCTAACTTGTTACAATATCACATGTTTGTATGTTACAATGGAGGACTCCATCATTAGGACTCACGGGAAAAATCTGTCTTACTATATTTAGAACATATGATAATTGTTCTTTGCCAAGATAATTTTTAAAATCTCATGCTCTCATCAAGACACTGTTCTTAGGTAGCATTTGAAGAGCAAGTCTGCTCACAAGACAGTCTATAAAAGCTGCAGGTTGCTATGCTGTGAAGGAGAGTTCTACTACCATCACACTATCAAAAGCCACCAAAATACAGGGGTGTGTGTGTGTGTGTGTCTCTCTCTCTCTCTCTCTCACACACACACACACACACACACACACACACACACACTCCCTCCCAAGAGGCAGGTTTTCTAAACATTACAGAAAACTCTTTTCTAACTGGTTTTCATCTCTCACCTGCAAATTGACATGATTTCTAATGAGACATGGGCAAAGAGAGAGAGAGAAGAGTGAATTTTTCTGGCTAGTAAAGCCTCAACAGGATGGAGCCATTAAGGCTGCAGGCCAAGTGCCTTCCGCCAACAGCTGTTCAGTGATCACTGGCCAATGCGGGAGCCCAGAGCAACCTGCCAGAATACAGCTTCAATGTGATTCAGACAGTCTTCCAATCAAACTAGCTTACTGATTACAACTGGGCTAGGATCAGGAAAGGTTATAATCCAGGGAGAAAGGTACTGGTTTGTACAGAAGAACTCTTTCTTATCATCATATTGCATTTTAAATGAAGTAGGGTACTTTAGAAGGGTTACTCTACAGATCTATTTTAATAGGTTCTCCTTTCCCCCTTATGATAGTAAGCAGAAAAATATGTGACTCTCTCTCTTTCCCAGTCACTCACTTCTCCCTGAAGCCTGGTAATTCCCATCCTGTCTCCAAGGCATCTACTACCACCTGGTGGTAGCACATCTTAAAGATTCAGCTCTTTAAATGATGAAAAAAAGCTCTAAAAAGATGGCTGTGGACCTCCCACTCCCACAATACAAGGACAAACATCAGCATTTCCAGGTTCTGAGCCAGAAATGTAGGCCTTCCTTTGACAAGACCAATCAGTTTCTAGTGAGGGACAGAACGGAGGAGGGCAAGGAGAACAGCCTACAACCAGGAAGGTCCCAGTTCAAATCCCACTTCTGACACCCTCTGTCTCTGTGACTCTGGGTGGGCCGAAGCCCCTCCAGGCAACTTTGGGCAACTATTCGGAGGTGCCAGCCTGTTTGGGAGGAGCAATTCCCTGTGCCAGTGAAATTACAGGTCTAAATCCCAATCTCTCCTGATCCTTATTTTTATTACTCCCCCTATCCTAAAATTCCCCACAGGAATTTGACATGAAACAGGCTCCTTGATCAAAACTCCTCCCAGATTAAGTCTTAACAAACTTTAAGTCTGTAAAAACATAAGCAAGTTAAAAGAAAAAGGGAAATGCTTCCCATTATTGGGCAAAAGTCATTTCACAGACACAAAGGAAGCTGACAGAAAAGTGACACTTGTTGAGGCTAAGAACTGGTTTGTGGCTGTGTCAGCCCTCACTGCACTAATGTTAACACCAAAGTACTAACAAGGATATTCCCTTTTCTCAATTTATACTCATTACATGTCAAAATGCCTATCATAACAAGTTTCCCCAAACTCCACTCCAGCATCTCTGGAACACCAAAAGAATAGAGAATTATTTCACAGATAGGGAGGAGATCAACACAAATTTCATATCTATCAAAAACTCCTGGGATAATGCTGACAACTCTATGGCTGAACTTACCTACCTTAATAAGTCCACTGAAGGACCGTGAACGGGTTCGTTTCTGAAACTGGGGGGTAAATCCATCTGCTCCTGGAGTTTGAGCAATTTGCTGTTTATTAAACTTGGAGAAAATAAGCAGGATATTTCATTATTATTTTTTCAGCAACAAATACCTCTTCAAGTATCCAAAAACAAAGGCCCAAAAGATTCCCAAATTTCAAATCTACTGTCTAGGAAAATGTGCATAAAAGCAGAGATGTGTTAAAAAATGTTCTTGCAATATCCAAAATTTATTTATCCTACTATATGCCTCATTTTAATATAAATTATTAAAAAGAATAAGGACTTTTGAAGCTCAAAAAGCCCTGGAACTAAAGATGTTACCTTAATTTATTATTTATTTTTAGCATTCTTTGCTTTTTAAATTTTGAATTCCAGATCCTCTCCCTCCCTCTCACCTTTTCTCTATCCACTGAGAGGCAAGCAATATATCAATTATATGTGAAATTATGCAAAATATATTTCCTTATTAGCCACATTTTTAAAAAAGCAAAAAAATGAGAAAATTATACTTCAATTTACATTCATTTTATCAATTATCTTTCTGCATGTGGATAGCATGAACATCCCCTCAATTTTCAATTCTATACCACCACAAAAAAGAGCTACTGTAAATATTTTTGTACACATAGGTCCTTTTTCCCTTTCTTCCAATCTCTTTGAGTTTCAGACCTAGTGGTGGTATTGCTGGGTCAAAGGCTAAACACTGTTTTACAGCTCTTTGGACCTACTTCCAAATTGTCTTGGTTTTCCCTGCCACTGGAGTAGCTTTTTAGGGTCAAGTTCATTTTTTGTGATTTGCTCATTTTACCAGCCTGTTTCTTGACTTTGAACTTTATCTTTCAGTTGCTCTCCTGGGAGTGGAGAGACACTGACCCAGGATTTAGGCTTTTTCATGCCACTGTTTTCAGAGCTGGTTCTGATCTAGACAGAGGTGTGGTCACTGTTCTCACGATCTGCATTCCGGTCTTTACCCAGGAAGAGCCCTTTGTTCCTGATGCTGCCAACATTAGCACTTGGCTTGGTCCTAGAGCTGTGACCAAGGCCCCGGCTCCCTTGGGATCAATCACAAGCACTCTTCTCTACCTTGGACTGCACATGAGCAATAGAGTTGCCAATCAGCACCAGCTATACCCAGGGTCAGTGAAGGGGTCCCTTACAATCTCTTTTTAAGCAGTTATCTGACCCCATTCCTGTCTCTGGGCTGAGAGCTGCTGAAGCTGTGGCTGTTCCTGCAGCCACTATTGCTGTCACCCAGGGTGTGAATTCCTTAAAGGTCTCCACCTCAGACCGCCTAGGACAAAAAATGTCTCAGCTTGGCCTTTTGTGGGATGCACCACTCCAATATTTGATTTGGGGTATTATTTTAAAGTTGGTCGGAGGGGAATGGTGAAAGAGTTTAGCCGAGTTGCTGTCTCTAATTCACCATCTTGGCTCCAGAAGAGCTGCATTTCACAAATGCAAACTCCTCTGAGTTATTTCAACTCTGTCAATCACATTGGGAGAAACATATGGTACAGCAGAATCCTAACCAAAGTATTCACCTTTTTTTCTTCCAAAATACTACTACTTTTTCTTTTAAATTTAACTTATAAGTGTCTCAATACATAAACCCTTAATATACTTTTAATTGACTCTCCTAATGTACAAGTCAAATAAGATATCAGGGTGTATAATTCTGATAGAAAGCATAGCTACCCTTTATTACTTACTTTTCTGTTTGTTAAAACAAAAGAATATGCTTTATAAGTAAATATCAACATTCTCCAATGTTTATTATCTGAATGTTTTGCCATTTAAATTTATTGTCATTTATATAACTGTAATCATTGTGCATCTTTTTGGTTCTGCTTTGTCCATTCTTCATCACTCTGTATAAATCTTTCATTATGTCTTTGAATTCCTCACATTCACAGCTCCTTGTAATGTAGTATTGCTATGAATATAGTCACAAACTAGGTCAGCTTGGGGTATTGGTACAATAATAAGATCAATGGATCAAAGGGTATGAAAAATTTTCTAACTTTCTTTGCATAATTCCAAATTGCTTTTCAAAATGATGCATCCCTTTCATAATTTTACCAAAGGCCATTTTCCTGCATCCCTATCAGCAATGAATTTTTCCATCTTTGTGAATGTGATGAATGTAAAATAATATAAAAGTCATTTTAAATTTAAATTTGGGTTTCTGTACTAGCTAGTATAAATTCTTTTTAGATAATTGTTGATAAATTAATGTTTCTTTTGAAATTTTTCCCTATCTTCTGACCACTTATCTACTGGGGAATGGCTCAATCTTAAAAAAATTTGCAATGATTACGTATAGATTTTAGATGTTAGATTTTAAACAAAAATGTTTTATGCCAAGATTTTTCTTTTCTGATGCACAGCTCTGTATATAGCTTAATTTCTAACTACATTTATTTTATTTTGCCAAAAGCTTATATCTATACAAGTTTATTTTGCCTTTTGTAATATTCTCTCTTTAACAATTACAAATACATTCCCTTTTCATAGTTGTAAGAACTATTATAAAGCCTCCATGCCATCTATTATATGTAAAAACTGATCACATACTAAGGCACAAAACTAAAAAATACAGAAAAGCAGAAGTTTAAACACTTCTTTAATATTAGATAAATATTTTAATTATTAAAAGAAACAATAAATTCTGATTTTAAAGTGCTAAAAATGACATCCTAAATAATGAGGGCAAAAAAAAACCAAATAGAAACAATAAAAATTTTACTAAAGAGAACAAATATAACGAGAAAGCACACTAATACTCTTAGGATGCAAATTATATATTTGGATCTGAAGGAAGAAAGTATAGTCGTAAATGATAATCTCTTGGCCTTCATCTCCTATAAAATAAAGGAGTCAGCCTAACTGGCCTTTAAGGCCTCATCCAAACCTGAAGTTCTATTAGCCACAATGCCCACATAGCAGAGTGCTAGTTTGTTCAAGAAGCCAATTTTTCTCCTTGTCATCTTTAATGATCAGTGCAGACCTCAGTGGAATCCTAAATTAACTCTACTCTGCTGAGGATTAAAATCAGCACTCTCTTTGAATATGCAAAACAGAACACACTGCTGCTTTGGCATAATCTGTCACATCTCAAATCAATTTTAGGAACAAGGGCAGGAGAATTCTTCTTAAACAGGAATGTTTTCTTACCAGCTACTGAGATAACAAAAATCACGAGCTTGTATTTTCTGCCTTACCCCCTTTCATTCAGCCCAAACTATTTTCTTTGTCACAAAAGGGATTCAATGCCTGCTAGTAATGATGGAGAAGATTGTCTAAAAAAGACTGTAATGTGGAAGTAAAAAATGTACGAGGTAAATAATTGAGGAATCCCTAACCCTGATTACTGTTTCTCTCTTACACAGCTTAAGACAGCACTATCTTGTTGGGGTGCCATGTTACAATCCTAACTCCTAAGGAACCTGTAAGCCACCAATACCTCAAGGCTTTTCTTCAGATAAACTACTATTTAGCCCCCCTTCCTCTATCTGGTAGTGATGAAACTGACATTGTTAACTCCAATATAAGAGATTACATTTACTCCTATCCGATTTTATTTCATGAGCTCCAAAAGCTTCTCAAGTATACTGATAGCATTCCCCTCATGTGCCACTCTGGAGACCCTATGAAAAAAAGGAAAATGAAGCAATTTGCTATCCGTGATCATTGCTCCCTTTTCCAGAGGTTCAGAAACTCCTTCTTTAATAGGCATTCTAGAATTCTGCCAAAAATTGAAGTCAGGGTCACTAACCCATACTTTATAGACTACTTTAATTCTTCTCTTTGGAAAAGAAAATAGTTGCCTTCCACCAGTCTTGCAACACCTCTCCCATTTTACCTTGAGTTTTCAAAGATCACTAATAGTGTTTCAGTCATCAGAGAAGCTAGTTCTATCAATATCCACCCTTCTGGGTCTGGTGACTAGAATCCATTAACAACAACTAAGTGATCTCTCACGATCACTTTACTAACCTTGGGTAACAACTCCCTAAATGTCATTTTTTGTTCTGTGCCTTCTAGCCCAAAAGTCAATCTTCTAGCCAGAAAAAAAAAAAAAAAGAGGCAAAATAAGGGATTCATGCTAACTTCTTTTCCTTTATGGTCAATTTTCAGTGTTCAATCTACTTCTTGTCCTTGGCTCAATATAGCTTTATTATGCTTTGTTGTTTTTTGTTTTGTTTGTTTGCAACTGAGCTTCCCTCTCTCACCCCAACTGAAAACAGATACAACTACTACTCACAGGCCCGATTCCAATAAAGACTGGTACAGAAGCCTGGACCTACTCCCTTTTTCTGACCTGGACTGGCTCACCCCTCTCCTGGAGGCTTCACTACACCCTGACTGAACTTACTGGTGGCACTGGAATAGCTTTAGCCTGACTGCAGCAGCAGGGACTGTGGGCTGGCACTACCAGGCCTGCCTCAATGTGGCTTAAAACAAACCACTCTTTGTGATCCTTAGTGTTCCTCAACAGCTCGGCTCATCCTCAGGTTTGGTACACCTGGCACTTGTCACAGAGGGCCATCCTCCTGCACTTCAGGTCTCAACAGACTCTCACTTATACTTGCGGGGCAAAAAGTGGGAGACACTTAGATCCTCAACTAGTACACTCTTAGAAAACCAAGAATCAATTCAGATTCTATCATTTTCAAAAACATTCTGTCATTTCCATAACTGTTTCCCTAAATCAGGGTTACTATTTCTCTGCTTCAGAATCGATACCTGTCGAATGAGCTTCTTCTTCTTTGCTGAGTCAGGCATGTTATGAACATGTTGAAGTAACTCTTTGAGAGCTTCCTCAGTCCGTTGTTGTGTCTCTTCCTGTTGGAAGCAAGTGTTCATCCGGGTCCTTTTATGGGATTTTGAAAGTGGAAAGTCCTTACTAGTGCATGAGGTTGGCAGATCCAGGTCATCCTGGAGAAAATTTAAATAGGAGATTAAGGAATCCTACCAGCTCCTATTTTCAGGCTAAATCAAAAAAGGAAAGAAAAATATAAATATACTAGTGTCTATCTACACTTAGAAACACAACTATCCTATTTTACCCAGGCGAATATGATTTAGATCCCTCAGGTTTCACTAAAGATATCACTAAACAATCCCAACTTCCTCTGACACAGGTTTAGACAAATACAAGAATATAGAAGGCAGAGACTCTAGATAAAAAACAGAATTTAATTTTAACTATTAAGAGGTAATGCTAAATGTTTGCCTGATTGTTTTTAATATTTGCTGAATCTGTTATGAGAAGCAGCCCCAAAAATAGAAAAATTAGCAAAAATCAGGAGAAAACAGTCAATGAAGATCCTTCACATTGTCCTGCTTAAAATCCTCAGCAACTTAAAACACTAACATTTAATCACTTGAGTTCTGAGCACATACAAAATATCTGTAATTTTTCTGCTAATGAATGATGGCTTTTCTTCTTACTCACTTTGGGCTTTCATCCCAGATCCACAAGCCATACTTTACCTCATTCAGAGTGGTTCTTCCTTTGTCAATGGATTAAAAATAATACAACACATACAGTTGAATAACTTAATAGAAATGACTTAAAACAATCCAACTTTTAAATGGCTTTTCTAGGCTGGATCTGCTGTGCTCACAATTTTAAATGTTAAAAATACTCAAGGGTATAGTAAATACATTCTGAGGCCTTGTGGACTATGGATCTTTTCAATCGCTCTGATACTGTATTAGCAAAAAAATTTTGGCGCAAAGGAAGACATAGATAGACAGAGTCCCCATCCTTTCCATACCACCCATCATCATCTTCTCCTTCCTAGCCACTCTCACTAATCTCAAAGTAATTGGTTACCTTTGAGCTATGACACTAAACAAATACACCAAAAAAGCTATCTGAAGTTTTACATTCTTCTGCCTCACCTGGGCTTGAGTCACACTGGTTTTCACTTTCCCTCACCTTATTTTGTACAATATTTATTATTATTAAGGCTTAGCTTTAATGCTATTTTCTGGTTTGGTCCTGATATTCTGTGTTTCAGCAAAAGCAATTCTCTATGCTTACCTTTGATGCATGAGTCCTAGAGCCCAGGTAATGCAGCCTGGCACATTCCCGAACATAAGCTGGAGCCTGAATAAGACATAAAAAGAAACTAGGACCTAATGGAGAATGGAGCACTTACGCACAGTAGCATCTGAAACAAGATCTACAGAAGAAGGTCCTAGTCTGGCCCCTATCATTGGGGCTTAGCTTTTTCCTCTTTAAAATGAAGAAGTTGGACTAGTGCAGTGGTGTCAAACTCAAAGAGAAAAAGATCCCTGCAGGTTCTATACTGACTCAAAAAACCACAAATTCACATTACCAACAAGGCATTGTATTTTTATTTATTTTGTTAAACATGGCCCATTAACATTTTATTCCAGTTCGGGCTGCACTCACTGGTTTTGTTTGATATCTCTAAATCAGTTGAGATCTAAAGTACCTTTTCTAAGTCTAAAAATTCCACTGTTCTGAAACAGAAGAAAAGAACATCAAAAAAGCCTCAAGAGCAAAGACAGGAGATGGGACAAAGAGCAGAGCTGGAAGCAATAAAATCCACAATGTTTCTTGAGGCAATTTAGGAAAATGAATAAGAACTTAATGACCAAGACCAGGAGAGAACACCAATTGTCCAACAAGCATTTATGGGGACACAAAGATAAGAGTAATCCTCACCCCTTCCCTCAGGGAGCTTCCTCTCCACCTCCATGCCAACCCTAGCCTGGAAACCCTAAGAAGTAGAATCAATAGTGATCTTCCCAGATCAAATGTAGGCTCCCCAAGGACCTCAATTCACAGAGCAACCACTTGCTGAGTGTTTGTTAAGGGAGGGGAAAGAAAGGAAACAACTCCGCTATCTCAGCTTTACCCTGGATCATTTGGATCCTGGGAGGCCTCAATGGCCGGGCGGGCACACCTTGTATGTTGAGGTCCCCTGCACAGTAGTTAACTGGCTGAGCTCTGGAGCTAACTACATTTGGCTACAGTCAAAGGCAGAGGAAAAGTTCTGTTGGCAAGAGGAGCCAATAGCAAGGGGAACCAGTGGGAGAGATGCCTGTTCCTTCAGGTATTAGCAGCCCCTTTCTCCTCCATTCCAGGTCGATGTTCCTGTGCCCTCTGACTGCAGACTCGGGCCTGTGATCACAGCACATGAAGAAGCCCCTGGCAGGACAAGCACCAGGCTTACTGCTGGCAACCTGTGTCCGTCAGCCTTGCCAAGAGCCAGACCTCGTGTCACTCAGACACTCTGACCAGAACTTTTGCCAGAACCCCTAGCCCTTTGCTTCAAAGTTTTTGATCTAGACTCACCAATTCCATCTCACTGATCTTAATGGACTCTTTTACTGCTGCCCATATAGATCAAATGGTACCTCTGTTTTATCCCCAACTGGGCCGATGCTTATGGATATAAACTATGGTCCACCAAACTTATGGTAAGTTTCAGCTCTACACCCATCTAGCTAAATTCCCTCCCTACTAGCACTAATTTTACTGCTGCCTCCATCCTGGTATATTACCTACCTTAAAAAGTTTCTGAGAGTGTTTAATCATAAAAGTCATCCCATTATTCAGCTTTGTGATATTCTCCTGAAGGTCATTTGCAGTGACCTGTTCAAAGAGGAAGAAAATAAATGCAAAGTAATAAGCCCCTTGATAAAAGAGAGAGAAAAACCTCATTTATTTATAAATTAACTTTTTTCTCTAAAATCATGGTATCCACAGTAGCTATTATGACATGTCTAGCATGTTGAAAGCATCCTTCTTCTGCAGCAAGATAACTGTATAGATATGCATACATATATTGGATTTATCATATATTTTAAAATATTTAACATGTATTAGAATACCTGCCATCTAGGGGAGTGGGGAGGGGGAAGAAGAGAAAAATTTGGAACTGAAAGCTTTGCAAAGGTCAATGTAGAAAAATTAACTCTTATGTTCTATAAATAAAAAGCTTTAATAAACAAAACAAAACAAAACAAAAAGTTTTTGTACAAACAAAACTAATGCAGACAAGATTACAAGGGAAGCAATAAACTGGTAAAACATTTTTACATTCAAAAAGAAAAAAAAAAAAGAAAGAGTCCTTCCCTCCCAGAAAATAAAATTTTTATTTAGAAGTTTTCCATAGAACATAAACTTATCAAGAAGGAATCAAGCCCTTGACCTCTGGAATTACTAAGAAATCCATGTGAAATTAATTCTTCAGTTTTATATTCTGTTCAAGGAGCAAGCAAGGAAACAAAACTGTCAGAAGGGAGGTAACCTAAGAATTAGGTAAGAAAGAGGCAGTTTAGCACAGTGCACAGAGCAGAGTCTGCGTTCAAATCCAGCCTCACTTACTAGTTGTGCAAGCCTAACAAGTCACTTAATCTCTATTTGTATAAGTTTCCCCACCTGAAAAGTGAGAAAATAATAATAATAATAATAATAATAACTTTCAGGATTGTTGTGAGAATCAAATAAGATAATAAAGTGCTTAGCACACTACCTGGCACACAGTAAGCACTATAGAAATGTTAAATATTATTACCCTCAGAGAAGCTGAGATTCCTCTAAAGATATAATTGAGCTATTATTCCTTTTATCTAATGGCAAAGTAACATTTTTAGTTTTCTACAAATACAACAACTCATCTTTGTCCTTTTTCCTTTCTGCCCAAGATTGTAGAACCCAGTGTCCACTGCTGGCCCTTTCCTTTTAACATGGTCCTAACCTCTCCTTGGCCACAACCACCTATTCTTTCCTTCTCAGTCTTGGGGAAGTGCCTCCAAAAGTCTTTTAAGTAGGGCACAATTGGATACCATGTGATGTGTCTCCTCTTCCTCAACACACCTGTCTCTTACTTCCTGAATACCATATACGCTTTCATTATTTGTTATGCAAAATATTACACATCAACCACCTGAAATCTTTTTACTCTCTAATAATCTGAGAAATATAAATGAAGATTTCTGAAGTACAACTTGTGATAAAGTTAAAAAACATAAAATTCAATGTTAGTAGGAGCTGTGAAGAAACAAATCATTACACTGGCAGCAGAGGCGTGAAATAATGCAATCTTTTTGGGAAAAGTATGACAGTGAATAATAAAAGCTATAAAATTGTTCACACCCCTTGACTTAATGATCCCTACAACTAGGACATCATAATAGTCTTATTGAAATAGGAAAAAAAATAATTCTCTGTATAAAATTACTCAGAGCAGCTTTTTTTATATCAAAAATATAAAAAATCCATATGTGCAAAGATTGAGGGATATAAACAAACTAATATAAATGGAATACAATATTATTACACCTTAAGAAATAACAAAAATGAATACAAAAAAGGAAATACAAGACCCAGATGCAGAATGAAGAAAACAGAAGCACATTATTTACACAGTTTTTACACTAAGTAGATGATGATGATGACAATGATATAACAGCAACAATAACAAAATCCAGTACAAAAATACACAGAAAAAAATTAGGAAAAAAAGAACCAAAAAGCTATATATCTACTATTACTTCGTTTTAGCTGATTTTTTAAAAAATAATTTTATCAATGATTTTGAGTTTATTATTTTATGTGTAATCTTTATTTCACTTATTTATCAGGCTGTTTTGTTGATGGTTAAGTTTGAAATAAAAAATTAAAAACAAAAAAAATTTTATAAAAAAATTAAGTTTGTTGTTCAGCTGTTTTCAGTCATGTTCTACTCTTCATGACCCCATTTGGAGTTTTCTTGACAAAGATACTGAAGTGGTTTGCCATTTCCTTCTCCAGCTCATTTTACAGATGGAAAAAATTAGGCAAAGTGTTTTAGTGACTTGCCCAGGGCATCACACAGCCACCAAGTGTCTGAGGCCAAATTTGAACTCAGGAAAATGAATCTTCCTGACTGCAGGCCCTGGATTCTGTGCACTACAACACCTCCTAGCTGTATCACCTCCCCAAAAAATTGGGGTCAAAAAATCTGATGTGACTGAAATAACTCAACAAATAAGTTACTACTTCAGGAACCTGAAACTGACTGTGCAAACACTCTTTTTCCCTGAGATGCCCATTTTTTATAATTCTTTATCAATTTACTTGAGCATCTCCCATTAATTCTACACAACTCTTCTAGCCAAATAGCACAAGGGCTTGCATCCCTCTCTCACAGAGGAGGAAATGTCTTGGCTGACATAAGTCCCACGGTCCATGATAGTACCACGGCTAAGGCCAGGTCCCCGGAGGCTGGGTGCCCTTTCCAACATCCAGCACTCCTCTGGATGGGTGAATAGAAAATATGGCAGCTTCCCATCCCAGTGGGATTGTGAGTCTATAGCCCTGAAGAGGGTACAAAGTACTGAGATAATGGATGTGATCCAAACTCAAACAGACCACCCACCTGACCTTGCAATGTCAGGCTTTCTGGACACTTACATTTTTTGGCCACAGGATGTGAGGGGCAAACATCAGGGCAAGGTTATGGGCATTCATCTTGTTCTTGTCTTGTTTCTTTGCTGTCTGGTAGAGAAGGTCAAGCAGCAGCTTTAGCAAATTACGATTGGGTGGTGGGAGAATTAGGAAGAGCAGCTGCAGGGCTTCAATTTGACGTTCTTTATCCGGGATGCTGGTCTTGTTTCCTTTATCATCAAATTGCATGAGATCTTGGGGGCCAAAGAAGAGTAATTCAGAGAAGAGGGGAAAAAAAATCAGCCATTCCACAGATCAGATTCACAAGAAGCAAAATTCAAAGGGCGTAGTGAAATACAATAAATGAACAAGGTCACCATTTCATCTTGCTCATCATAAGGCATGAAAAAGACTCATGTCCCTTTACAAATCTGAGTGTCTTCATGTACTTTTAATGTCAAGCTGCTCATTTTATGAAAGGGAGACAGACATTTTAAGACAAAGATTCTTGCTCTGCTTTGGAAATATTTTACAACTTAACATGATCTATTTTCATAAAGTCCTTCCTCTCCTGTTATTACATAGCAATGAAAATAAAAACAAAAAGCTTCATTTCCAGATAGCAGAAAAATGTCACATCCATCTGTCCCTCTGACCTGACATCACTGTATGAAACCATGCAGTGTGGATAAATAAATCCAAAAAAGGCACAAAAAGGGAAAAAAAAAAAAAAAAAAAAAGAACAGCTCCCATTTTCCTTATACTTTTCTGGATCTTCACTATTTTCTACTTATTGGTTTCAGATTCAGCCTCCCCAGCCAGGACCACTGGATCAGCTCATGTATAAGATAAACAGAAGGTTAAAAACTGCTGTACTCTTTACTACATAGTGAGAATGAAGGCTGGCACTGGACTATCTTTTGAATGTGAATGGAAGTGTCTAATATCATTAAGACCAATGGCAATGCTACTGTGGTTTAAAATAACACAAGCTTTAAGAGGACTGAGTGAGTTTAAAAGGTGCTTTCTGCATCTCCTTCTTAGTACTCTGACTTACCTGCAATTTTCAGGTGTGCGTGGAAATGCCTGTGGGTCAGAAGGGGCTCTGGTAACTCCCCCAGAAACATCTTCAGCAGAGAGGCTACGTCATTTGAGTGAAACTCCCCGGACTCCAAGTCAATGTCAGCGCCATTGTTAAGGGCATCCCTTAGAATCTGTTGTCGGACACTGTTTCCCGGAACTCTAAACAAACCTTCTACTCGCAAATCTTCTCAGGTTTGAAGAAACCAATAGAAGAGCAAAAGAGGCCAAAAGAGAAAGAGAGAAAAATGGGATGTTAATATACACCATTTTCTTAGCTCTTGGGCTTTTCCCTAGTCCTTATGGTGGTAATGATACTGGTGCCATAATAATAACAAAGGAACTTGTATGCACATAATTCTTTATAGTTCCCAGCCAGTATCACCTTAAGCCTTGGCACTCTCCTAGACAAGTCCCTTGCTTTCACCGTAGTGGTTCTAGATGGTTTTAGGTTCTATCATCAGCTGGATTTTAAGTGATTCTGGAGAAAGAAAAGCTCTAGTTTAATCTTGGAGAAGAAAGAGTTTTCATCCATCTGAAGGGACCCAGAATGATTTTACTAATCCACCCAGATATGACCAACCTGGTTAGAAAGAAGCCCCTTGGTAATAACACTAATAACTAGAGTTTAACTAGTGCTTTACATGTTTCCAAAGCCTTTGATCCTCATAGCAAAGAGACAGGTTTCCAGAACAGTTGGGGGCTAAGCAGGAAAATAGTCTTTCATTTTTTTAGAGATACTAGAAGCACAACATTTTACTTGGTTTTTACTTGTTTTTAATTTTTAAATTTATTTTAAACTTAAAATACAAAGAAAAAAGTAAACATTGCCATATACACAGCAGAACATAGGAGAGGATTCAATATAAAACAATAAATTTCCATTTCAAGAAAACCTACATAATAAATACTGCACATTGGTTTTAAAGCTGCCCAGCTTTTCTTTGCTTTTTTGGATGTTTTCTTTTGTTCTCTGCTGTGCCATTTTTTACTTTATTTCCCCCCCATCTCCCAATTCCCCACTCTAAAGAAGGCTCCAATTAAGCATGGAGACACACACACACACACACACACACTAATATAGAAATATGTAAAGCCATACTATGCTTATTTCAACTCGTCATGTGCTTCTCCAAAGGTGAAGAGCATCTTCCTTCATAAGTCTTTCCATGTTTTTTTTGTTTTTGTTTTTTTGGTGGTTTTTTGTTTGGTTTTTTTTTTGCTGAGGCAATTGGGATTAAGTGACTTGCCCAGGGTCACACAGCTAGGAAATGTTGAGTGAGATCAGATTTGAACTTAGGTCCTCCTGATTTAAGGGCTGGTGCTCTATCCACTGTGCCACCTAGCTGCCCCTAAAACAGTATTTCTTTTCCTTTTTTTTTTTTCCCCTGAGGCAATTGGGGTTAAGTGACTTGCCCAAGGTCACACAGCTAGGAAGTTATTAAGTGTCTGAGACCAGATTTGAATTCAGTTCCTCCTGAATTCAGGGCTGGTGCTCTTTCCGCTACACCACCTAACTGCCCCTTTCCATGTTTTTCTAAATCAATCAGCTCATCATTTCCTATACAACAGTATTCCTAACTAATCATATCCTATATGAGAGATTGTCTTACAAAAATTTTTTCCCTATTTTCTGCATTCCTTCTACTCTTGGCTACATGGGTTTATATAAGAAAATTTTAATTTAAAATAGTAAAAATTACCAATTTTATACTTCAACAATGCTCTCATCTTATGATATAGTTTAAGGTCTTATTCTGCTGAATCTGCTTCCTTTACATATTTTTCTCCTGGTGTGTTTGAAGTTTCTGCCCTTTTGTTCTTCCAAATGAACTTTATTACTATTTTTTTCTAACTCAGTAAGATAATTTTTAGTAATTTAATTGGTATGTCACCAAATAAATAGATTAATTAAGAAAAATTATCATTTTTCAAATATTGGTTTTTATGTACCCACAAACAACAAATATTACTTCAATTATTTAAATCTGACTATTTGTGTAAAAAGTGTTTTATGTTTATGTTCATATACTTCCCATGTCTGTTTTGGCAGGTATACTATCATGTAATTTATACTGTCTCCAATATTCTTTAAGTTCTTCTTAAGATGTAGGTATGGTAAAAAATAAAAAAATAAAAAGACGTAGGTATGGGCCTCATCAAAATAAATATACCTCTCACTATTGTATACTATAAACATCAACAAAATTATTATTACTTTAGAGAAAATCTTATTCTCTTATACTGGGGTCCAACACAACACTCACAAACACAGATCTACTTTACTAAACCTAGTACCAGATTTCCAGCTTATTATACCCCTTCTATTTTACTTTTCATTCTTAATATGTGGGACATAGTAAATGCTTAATAACGCATGTCAATTGGCTGACTGACTTCTAATTGTGTTAAGTACATAATCAAGGAGACTCTCCAACCACTTAGCTGGAAATTCATAGAAGCAAGAGGATTTCTTTTCTTTTCTTTTTTTCCTGAAGCAATTGAAGTTAAGTGACTTGCCCAAGGTCACACAGCTAGGAAATGTTAAGTGTCCGAAACCATATTTGAACTCAGGTCCTCCTGACTTAAGGAATAGTGCTCTATCCACTGTGCTACCCCAAGAGCATTTTTCAGAAAGGAATATTTGTTAAGAAACCCTTTTGTTTTTTCTGGGGCAACTAGGTGTCACAGTGGATAGAGTACTAGGCCTGGAATCAAGAAGACTCATCTTCCTGAGTTCAAATTCAGCCCCAGACACTTACTAGCTGTACTTATTAGTTGTGTGACCCTGTGCAAGTCACCTAACTTTGCCTCAGTCCCTCATCTGTAAAAAATGAGCTGGAGAAGGCCAAATGAGATCATGAAGATTCAGACACAATTGAAGCAAATGAACACCACTACCAAAAATGGGTTCTACTATGTAATAAGAACTTATTAAATGATCATTAGATCAATAAATATGTATTTAAGGAGCAGCTAGGTGGGGCAGCTAGGTTGCACAGTGGTTAGAGCACCAGCCCTGAAGTCAGGAGGACCTGAGTGCAAATCTGGCCTCAGACACTTATAGCTGTGTGACCCTGAGCAAGTCACTTAACCCCAATCGCCTCAGCTAATAAACAAATAAACAGACAGACAAATAAACAAATAAATAAGTATGTGTTTATGGTAGGAGTGAATTCATTAAAGAGGCAAGTACACCTTTAAAATAGTATCATGGAATCACTTCCATCTTCTAGCCTCTATTTCAAATCAATCCAACTACGTATGTGTGTATGTACATTATATATGTGTTTGTATGTGTGTATATAATCTACTCTTTCTGTGCACTGAATTAAGGTTCTTATTTCAAAAAATATTTCCATTTCTTTCTTTTTCACTGAGAATACATAAGAAGGCACTAGGTAGATGCTTAATCAATGGTTATTGATTGACTTTAATATAAACTTGGAAAAACATCATAATTACTCTGCACAAAGACAAATTACCTATGTGATCTACTTTCATCACAGCATGTTAGAAGTGAGAAAAGCCTGAAAGATCATCTGGATTAATTTGGATAAGAGGACACCAAGGTTGGTGATGTCTTCTGTGATCACCTGGCCATTAGTAGCAGAGCCAAAACTGAAAGATAGACCTCTCTGATTCCTAATTCAAGGCTTTTTCTGGGATCCTGAGAATCAATTTGACTTATTTCTTTTAAAGGGATTATGTGGGAGAATTAGATCATACAGAATATACATAAGGTATAATGTTCTATTAAGTATGATTTTTATGATGCATCAGAGGCAATTTTTTTTTTAGCAAGAATCTTTTTCAACAGGAAAATGTAATTGGACATACGATGTAGACTTTTTTCATATACAAAGTTATTAAACATACAAGCATATCACAGAACTTGGAACCCAAATTATGTAGGGGAAGCTACTTTTTTGCCATAGAGCTAGCTCCTCTGTCAGCAAAAAAATTACACATTCTAATAATGAAAAGGACAGCAAAACTAACGATAGACTTACTTTTATGTAGATATTCAATCAATTGATAAATTTGAGCAATGCCTTCTTCTGTCAATGGTGATCCAAATACAACTCCTTTTTCTGGAAAACCATAAAAGCAAGGCAGTGAACACATTTGCACATATAGTACAGCATCATCTTACTTAAAGCCTTGGAGCCTAAATAAACAGAATATAGTTATATATTTTACTGATTTATAAAATCACTTCACAGGGTCAATAAATTAATGTTAATTAGAAACTGACTGAAGATTAATGCACTATTCTAAATAACACTAAGCAATGCCACAGGTAATATTAAGAAGTTCCTAATTTATTTTCTCTCTCTAGTGTTCAGTATTAGACCACAGCCCATTTAATTCTGTAGAATGTCTGGCATTTTGTCACATACAGGAAGACACTTAATAAGTACAACAGAGCATCAAGGCAGCAGCTCCCAAAGTGTTAAGCACAACTAGTTAGTCTTTTGGACTGATTTCATTATATAATGGTTATGATTTCAAAATGTTGATACTTTTTCATACAAATAATTTATTGTTTAACAAAAATCAGACATCTCATTAATACCTTCTTAAAAACAGTAATTCATCCATTGCTCTGAAAGAAATGTTTTGAGTCACGGACTACACAAACAGGTAAGACATTCACATCAAGTAGTCCATGGAATGAGGTTTGAGTACTACAGCCCTCAAACAGCAAATTTTCTCTTGTCTTCATTCTATCCATGTCTTCTTAATATATGGTTTGGTTTGGTTTTTTAAGTAAGCAGAATTGGATTTCAGTACTAATGCAACATAAAAGAAGAGGGACCATTCATGCTGACCACTACTCCCAAAGCCTCATTGACTTAGAGCTGGAAGAGACTTTTGAGGTTCCCTATTTCAACCCCTCATTTTCACAGATGCAGAAACTGAGATTTCAAAAGACAAAGGCATTTTTAGGGGAGACATATGGGGATTTCTTTTTTCTTTTTTTCTCAGCTTAATAGTATTTTATTTTTTCCAATTATGTATAAATATAGTTTTCAACATTCAATTTTGCAACACTTTGAGTTCTAAATTTTTCTCCCTCTCTCCCTTTGCTCTCCTCTCTCCAAGACAACAAGCAATCTAATGAAAGTTTTAAACTTTTTAAACATATTTCCATGTTTGTTATGTTGAAAAATTAGAACTAAAGAGGAAAACCACGAGAAACCACATACACATACATGTGTACACACATGCATGCAGACACATGAGCACACGGGTGTGCACATACCACACATATACATGCACTCACATACACTGCACACACATGCACATGCACACCCCTAATGGTTCTCAATTCCAGGATCACAAATAACATTTGGTGTGGCTTTTAAAGCCCTTCCTCCCCTTCCTACTCTCCAACTTTCTTACTCCTTACTCTCTCCAAGTACCTGATATTCCATCTCTAGCCCTTAACTTCTCTGGCTTTCCCCAAGTCTCAGCTACAGTTTCCCCTGCAAGAAGCCTTTCACAAGACCAGTCCCAATCCCCCTATACATACAGCACTAAATTTGTCTTCCCCGTCAGACTGTCAGCTTCCAGCAAGCTAGAATGGTCATTTGCTTTTCTTTGTATCCCTAGCACTCAGTACAGCACCTGCCCTATAACAGACATTTAATAAATGCTAACTGACTTTGCACTTTATCATACTTTCAAGACTCTAAGAAAAATTTTTGTTTCAGGTAAATTTCAATCTAATAGTTCTATTTCCTTGGATTCTACTTATAGTGTTATGACCATATTATAATTTTCAGGGGGATTTCAATGGTGTTAGGCATTCCCAGTGAGGAGACTCTTCGTAATGCAAACCAGCCAGAATGGGTCAGAGGAAGGACTTGAACTTGGGCCTTCTTACTCCTAGGAAAATGAGTAAGAATTGGCTCTCTCGCCACTTCCCATTGTGATTTTAATTATTTAAAGCCTACACAAAATCCCACGTATAGACTCATACTCCTTGCTTGGGACTGCCCATCTCTTCAACATAAAATCAACAGAGAATCACTGGGGATGAGAAGGTTAGGGGCATGCAGTATTCTGCCTGCCCTTCAGAAACCCCTCTCCCACCTTTGCGCTTCAGAGACATGAGCGATCTGAAGAAGCCTGACGCCGTGCCAGCCCCGCTGGGTAACTTCAAGTCCACCTCCCCCATCAACTGGGCCAATTCAGTGCCCGGCAGGTCAATGAGTCTGGTGATATTGCTGACAACAAGCTCGGTGAAAACGTCGGGCTTTTCATGTCGGAGCTTCTCCACAAAGAAGTCGGGATTAAAGATGATTGGCTGTCCTCGGAGAGAAGCGTCATTGCAGATGACAAAATTACAGATGGCATCACTGAAAAAAGAAAAGAGCATTTTCTGGATGTACTTTAAATGCCTACTCAGGCAATAAAAACCAGTCAAACCACAAAATCAAAAACTTTTTGTTTGAGAGGATGGCCCACTTCTTGTTCAGACTCTATCATCCCCACTAGCAGCACCTGAGTTTGGCAATCCTAGTAAAATTCCCAAATTATTTTCCTGATGTGGTCGGAAACTCCCTATAGACCCAATCCAGTTCTCAACCTGTGCTCCTCTTTCTAGGTGAATGGAAAGGAACTCCTGACAAGGAAAAAACTGAAGACCCATATGTGAATGCACACACATGAGAGAGGGGAGGGGGGTGCACATTTATTAGAGGGGCACACCTGGAAGAGGGACACAATGGCAGGATTTGCAGCATTAAGACTTAGATGAACAAACTCAGCAATATCACCAGACTCATTGACCCCCCATAAGGGGGACTAAATCTGGAAGCAATGAGCAGAGATCACAGAGGCAGATCCCCATAGTCATTAGAGCCATCCAAATGTGAGGGGCTGTCAGGAGATAGAGCCAGCCTCAAAGCTGGTGGAGGAAAGATGGAGAATTGTTTGTCAAGGTGATTCTAGACAAAAAGGAAGGGAACAAGCGTTGATACAGCCCCTACTGTATGCTGGGGTAAGCATTTTACAATTATCTCATTTGATCTTCACAACATCTCTACGAGATAGGTGCTATTAACTTTCCCCCCATTTTACAGAAGAAGAAACCGAGGCAAACAGAGACAAAGTGCCTTACCCAGGGTCACACAGCTAGTTAAATGTCTGAGGCCCAATTTAAACCCAGTTCCGTCAACAGAGGCAGCTGAACAGTTGCAGGAATAGGGAAAAGATTCTCTTTCAGATGTGTGTTATAATCAATGACTTCTGCAGTCCCTTCCAACTCTTAAATTCCACAATTTTTCTCATTTTCCAAATCAAACAAACAGCACAGATAGATCCTTTCAGGTTTATAGGTGCAACTACAGAAAAAGTACTGAAATCAGCAAGTTTGTCTTGACCAAGTTTGTCTATTTTTAAAACTCAAATCCAATTTTTTTAAATGCCTTATTCATGGATAGGAGAAGAAGGGAAGGGAGATAAAACAATCTTGCCTGTCACTGAGATGGAGACTCAGGAGGTGTAATGTAGTAGAAGAGAAGAAAAGGCAACTCATAAAGTTTGGTTTCAGGAGGACCAATATCTAATAGGGCTAGGATTCAGGCAGAAGAAACCTAAATCTGGGTAAGACACACCAGCATAGGGAGGCAGCTCCTTGTCTGAGGATGGTCCCAAAGCAAAGCTAAGAAAGCTAATAGGGAAAGATAATGATGAATGTTGGAGGAGATGTGAGAAAACTGGGACACTAATACATTCATTGCTGGTGGAGTTGTGAAGTGATCCAACCATTCTGGAGAGCAATTTGGAGCTATGCTCAAAAAGTTATCAAACTGTGCATACCCTTTGACCCAGCAGTGTTTCTATTGGGCTTACATCCCGAAGAGATCTTAGAGGAGGGAAAGGGACCCACCTGTGCAAGAATGTTTGTGGCAGCTCTTTTTGTAGTGGCTAGAAACTGGAAACTGAATGGATGCCCATCAATTGGAGAGTGGCTGAATAAATTATGGTATATGAATGTTATGGAATATTATTGTTCTGTAAGAAACGACCAGCAGGAGGATTTCAGAGAGGCCTGGAGAGACTTGCATGAACTGATGCTGAGCGAAATGAGCAGAACCAGGAGATCACTGTACATGGCAACAAAATTATATGATGATCAATTCTGATGGATGTGGCTCTTTTCAACTATGATATGATTCAGGCCAGTTCCAATAGATGTGGGATGAAGAGAGCCATCTATACTCAGAGAGAAGACTATGGGGACTGAATGTGAATCACAAGATAGTATTTTCACTTTTTTGTAGTTGTTGTTTGCTTGCATTATTTTCTTTCTCATTTTTTTTCCTTTTTGATCTGATTTTGTTCTGTAGCATGATAAATGTGGAAATATGTATAGAAGAATTGCACATGTTTAACATATATTATATTACATACTTTCTAGGGGAGGAGGTAGAAAGGAAGGGAGAAAAAATTTGGAACACAAGATTTATCAAGGGTAAATGCTAAAAACTATGCATCTGTTTTGAAAATAAAAAGCTTTATTAAAAAAAAAAAAAAAGAAGGCAGATAGACAGAGAGTCCTGCTTTAAGGGGTAGATAGGAACTGAGGAACCCTCCTGGTATAGGCTTATCTAACCCTAAAGTGAGCATTTTCTCCAATGTCCCTTCTTACCTCTTAAGGGGTTAGAGAAATTCCTGTGATGGATCAAGAAATGAATCTTCAGCAACCAATAAGACAAGTCACATGTAAACTCTGCCAAAACTTCACTGGTCAAGTTCTGTTACACACCTTTCAGTCTCACCAGTAGTAGTCGTCTACACGAAAACCTTAGCTGAAAGGGGCATTCCTCCAGCTCATCCAGTGAGTAGGCAGGATGGGAATGCTGCCTTAAGCTCATCCTTAATCATCTATCTCCTTTGCAGGCAACAGAGCAAGGGCTAGAAAATTCTGTTCTAGGTTAAGTAGGCACATCCATCCACTCACCAGTTTTTTTATGATCTGAGAGGTAAGAATGTTTTTGATGTTTTAAAGTAAAAATTTTATTGTACAAAACAATACAAAAACAGGCTGAGAGACAGATCTGATCCTTGGGCCACAGCAAACTATGCTGCCTGCCCTAAAGGACAAAAAACTCAGAACTTGGGTTCTGAGAAGTTGGGGTAAAAGAGGTAGGGCTGTCAGGATTTCAGGACATTCAATATATCAGTCCAGACTAACTCCAAACACGTTTCATATTATTCCCTGACCATCTCCTCATTAACTGCCTTGCCTCATAATGAAAAATTTTAAAAATTAAAAAAAAAAAACTAAAATATTTGTTACAGGAACAGCTTTACAAGGTCTACTGGAATTCTTGGAAGAAATAAATTAAGTTTAAAAATTAGTATAGATTGGGGCAGCAAGATGGCGCAGTGGATAGAGCATCAGCCCTGAAGTCAGGAAGACCTGAGTTCAAATTTGGTCTCAGACACTTAACACTTCCTAGCTGTGTGACCCTGGGCAAGTCACTTAATCCCAATTGCCTCAGCAAAAAAAAAAAAAATAATAATAATAATATAGATTAAATGAGACCTCTAAGATAAAAAAAAAATGGAAAATTAAATGTGAACTCTAGAGGAAACCACTGAGAGAATAAAGAGGTTGGTATACTATGTGTGAAGATTTATCCAAATAATACTTCTTGAAAATTAGGATAGACTAAATAGAAATCAATGGCATCATGAGACATCAAGAAATACCAAAATAAAATGGAAAGACCAAATATTTCTTATCAACTGAACCAGAAAACAGGTAATAGTAAACTCATCTAAGATTCATCAAACTAACTGATAACTAGAGCAAAAAAGAACTCTGTGATTTTTTAATCATATTTAACCATAATCTTAAAATTATGAATGAAAATTGCCTATATTTTTATAAGCAGAGGGCATAATGAATATAGAAAGAATCCATTCACTAACTCAAATAAATGCCAAAATGAAAACTGCCAGGAAAATTACAGCCAACTCCAGACTTTCCAGATAAAATAAAAATTACTGCTTGCAGCCAGAAAGAAAAAGTTCAACTATCAAGGAATCACAGTCAGAATTACAAAACATTTGACAACTACTACTATAAAGGTTGAGAGAATTTATAATGTTTTAAAAAACAAAATAAAAAGTGAATAATTCACTAGCAAAATTGAGTATTATCCCAAAAATGAAAACACAGACATTTAATGAAATAGAGGACTTCCAAGGATTTCTGATGAAAAACCCAGGGCTGAGTATAGAAATGTAAATTCAAGAGTCAAGAAAAACCTTGTAAGAAAAGTAAATATATTTGAGCAATTGGAAGGAAATAATGACCAAGTAGACACTAATAGAAAGAGAAGAAACAAGCATCCTCTCAGAATCTAAGTGTCAAGGATGGTGAAGGCAGTTAAACCAGACAGGACCACCAGACAGAGGTTTTGCTTTGACAGTTTTCAGAGGGAACAACAAAAGCAGGGAGCATGGAATGCATCACCTATGCGAGGGAAGAAAGGGCCAGGAGAGGGATGGACTCGAGGGAGGCAGACACAGGGGATCACGATCACAAGAAACTGACATTTAGGGACTGTCTTGTGCGCACAATTCCATCAGACTGAAGCAAAAGACAACCTCAGGGGAATGAGCAGGAGCACAGAGAGGGGAGAAGGTGGGAGAGGAGCTCCAGGAGCGTACACCCCAACCCCTGCCACCAAGGGGCTGAGCCGGGGAAGGAGAGGCGAGGAAGGAGTGCTGTGAACTGGACTGACAAGCAGCTTCTCCTGTGAGTAGGTAAACACTGGAATGGTTCAGATTTCCCTCCAGGAGCTCCGATGTGTTTATTCTTCTCAGGTTTTCTTGACTCCTGTCTTTACATTTCATGACTTCCCATGCTGATCAATCATGGAATCAGGCCCACCAGTAGCAGCGTTTCCAGCCTGGGGACATTAAGATGACCCCATCTCAATAAAATTAAATTAAGAGAAAAAAAAAGAGGAAAGGGTAAAACCTGAGAAAAGAAGGGTTTGGGAAAGGCAATAGAACCGAAGCAGGTCACTACTTCTTTGTAAAAAGAGTAGCAGAAAGCCAGAGGGAAACATAAGAGGATGAAGAGAAGTACTCCAATAGCAGCTGAAATCCTGACAACAAATGGCACCCCGAAATGAAAGAGGGGAGGCTGCAGATACCTTCCCTTTTTTTTCCCATTTTCTCAATGACATTAGCACCTAGCTCATGACTTTCCTCCCTATCCCATCTCCTGCCTCCTTGCAGACTTGGGCATTCAGTGTGAAAATTGCCCCAAATAATCTCATTCCACCATTCCTGCTGCTCTGTCATTGTCATTTATCTCACCCCCAGAACAAAAGCTTTTCATCTCTCCTCTCTCCCCAACAGTCCCATCTGTGTCCCAATGGCCCATGGCCAATGACCTGGCCCACTTCTAGATTCAGGGCCCCCCAGCACCTTCTTCAGTTCCCCACAGCTTCTCAGGACGATCACCCTCTCTATTTTTCCCCTTTGGCCATTGAGAGGAACAGTCTGCAGGGACCCTTGACTACACAATTCCTTAAGTTCCTCAAACCCGACCACTTCCTCCTTGCCTCCTCCCAAACCTTGCTCCAGGATGCATCCCCCCTTTTTCATCAAATCTCTTTTAACCTTCACTATTTCCCATTCAGTGTTCGCACTGGACTTAAAAACATGACAGGGTTTCTCTGATCCTTTAATAAAAATAACCTGCCCTTAACTCTTCAGTTACCATTCAGCCACTCTCCCAATACACCCTTCCCCTTTGCTGACAATGAACCATAAAGGAGGCCAAGAAGGAGCAGTCAGATGTGCAGAAAAGCATGGTCCAGCAGTGTAGGAAGCAGAGAGGAGAGAGCATCCAGGAGAAGCCAGTGGTCACTGGAGTCAGGGGAGCAAGGGGTGAGCATTAGTAAGAGATGCCTGCTCCTCTGGACTGAAAAGGGTCAAGGGATGAGAACAGAGTTTTGTTTTCAAAGGGAGGAGAGATCTAGGATGACAACCTGGTAAGATGCCAAGGGCCGAGGATTTTTTAACGATGGGGGAAACTTTGGCATCAGAGAAGGAATCAATAGATGGGGAGAGATTGAAGATGAAGAAAGAAAGGGATAGTGATGAGAAAACAGCAGGGGGTGGAATCAAGGGCCATGGAGAGAGGTTGGCCTGAGTGAGAAGGGCCACTTCTTCATCAGACCCTGAAGAGAAGAAAGCAACAACGTGGAAAGATCAAGGGGCTCGGAGATCTGGAGAAGGGGAAAAGAGGGAGCTCACAGAAAATTCTGTTTTCTCAGTAAGGAATGAGCTGGTGAGGGAGACTGGAGGAGTCAAGAGCAGGTTATAAGGAAAGCTTCTGTAAGAAGTAAAATAGGGTCTCAATTAGGGAATAGAACTGCCTTACTGCAGCAACAATTTGCTTACAATTAGGTAACAAATTTAATGGACAGAATTATTTATAGCAACATCTTTGTGGTAGCAAAGAATGGGGAACAAGGTGGCTCCCCCTCACCCATGTCTGAAAGCAAGGAAATATTGCTGCTCCATTTAAAATAAAGACTATAAATCATTCAAAGAAGTTTGGGAAGACAAGAAGGATGCAGGGTAAAGCAAGCAGAGCTAAGAACCAATTTATATAACAACCCCAAAAAGTAATGAAAATCAACCTGTCAGAGACACTCTGGTTCTGAGTCCAAAGAATCTGAGTTCCAATCTGTCCTCAGACACACTCACTAGCTGTGTGACCCTGGACAAGTCATTTAACCTTGATTGCCTCAAAAAAAAAAAAAAAAAGAGAGAGAGAGAGAGAGACAGAAACAGTCCAGCACATCTAGTGGTCATTGAGTAGTCAATTGAGTTCAGAGACCTGGGAGCAAAGCAAGCTTTTTCCTCTCAGTGGAAAAGTGAGGAACTTTGTGTAAGGCATGAATACTTGCTTCTTCAAAGCTAGTCAATGTTTTGGCATGGGAGTGTGGGGGACAAGGAGAACAGGGAAGAGAGGAAGGGATAGAAAGTGACATCAATGCTAAATAATAATAATAATAATAATAAAACAAAATATTCTAAAAAACAGTGGAATCCAAGGGAGGCATTCATAATGCAAATGAAATCAAATAAAAATGCCCCTTTTTTCTTTATATTGTCTTTCCTCATTCTTTCTATGCAGAGATATGATTTTTCTTATATAAAAATAAGGATTCCTCTAAATCTATGATAATATAATCATTGTATAAATAAAAGAAATAAGGTATTGCAAGCTAAGATGGTAACTGGAAAATTTTGTCAATAGAAGTAGTAGATTTTTCTCCAACTGCCTAGAATTCAACAATTGATACATTTTTCTCTCTCTTTTTTTTTTTGTACAAGCTACTTATAGTCAAGAAACAAGATATAATCCAGCATGATGACATCCAGAGCATGATGCTACCAATGTTCCAGAGCTAGTATCAGTTTGCCCTGATAAGAACAGACTAAATTTAAGCCACCTATGGCAAATGTCACGACTAGTAACACAAAGACTACTATTACAGCTGCCTTGTTCCTCGGCAGAAATCATCGCTCTCCCCATCTCCAACCTGAAGCATACAAGAAACTTAAGGAAGCAGTTAATAGCTTTAAATAGAGCCCACACAAAGAAAACTGAAATGCAAGAGAAAAAATATGTGGAGTTCCAAGTGTTCAAAATATGTCCTTTTTTCTCTTATTATCCCTGCTAATCCTTTTGATCTATTATTTCCTTCTTTTTTTTTCCCTCTCCCCTCCTTCTCCTTCCTATTTTCCAGACACCCCCCCTCCAAGAGTCACTGGCCAGAGGAAGCCCAGGCGCTATCAGAGGGAGCAGATGCTGAAAGAAGGAAATGGGTGCTGAGGGTGGAAGACTGGGGCCAACTTTCATTTATATTTGCACTATATCCTGAAGCCCACCAATTTCTTCCCGAAGAAAACATGATGATACTCTTTTTAAAAAGGTAAAGATATTATACAAATTTAATTTTTAAAAATTTTTTTTAAAAAAGATATTATAGAAAACATTTAGGGATCCAGAAATATTTTTACACATATACAAAATGCTGATTGCTAATTTAAATGATATGGAAAATTTTAAATAATTACATTTAACCAAAAACAACTTACTATTCTACAGTATTTTTTTATTTTAAAAGAAAAAGAAAGTGTGCATTTTAAAGAAAATCAATTTCTTACATGAGTGATGAAAGCTTCTGGCGCGACATTGGTGCAGCAGAGAGCAGAGAGAAGAACTTGCTCCTTGTTTGCAGTGACAAAGAAAGCCTCCTTTCCCTACCCCAGCACAGCCTGCACAAATTCCAAGCATGCTAAAGGACACAAGAGCATATTATAGAACCTGAAAGGCGGCACTTGTTGGGACACTGGGCACTGGTCTGCATCTAGGAACAAAACAGAAATGAAAAGCTGGGCAAATTGACTCCATTTGCCAATGATCCATGTAAATAGAGATTAATGGAAATCATTATCACTGATAAAAATTTCTCCATGTTAGAAACTAGAGCTATCAACAAAATTTCAGAGCAAACTGACAAGTAGCTTAGGCCTAGATCTTAGATCACTAGGCGACTACTGCAATTTGATGGGCATATAACTGAAGTTTAAACACCTGACATTAAACAGCTAGAGATGATCATTAGGTCCTCAGAATCTGATGAGAGAGAAGAGGACATGAGCATATTCACAGTGTGGAGGTGGGATATGGATAAAACTCAGCAAAGAGGAATAAAGGGGGAGATCCAACCAAGGGAAGGGTCACAGAAACAGAAAGGCCAAAATATCCAGGAGGAGAGGTATCAATAGCAGCAAACGCATCACGGAAATCACCAAGGATACCTGAGAAAGGATGATGGGATTTTGCATGTAAAATCACTGATAACTTCAGGCAGGAGGCAGTTTCAACTATGTTGCAAGGAAGTAAGAAAGTAGAGAGAACAAGGAGAAGAATAAACAACATCTTGTAGGAGTCGGACTGAGAAAGAGAGGAAAAAAAGGACCTGAGGAAACAGCTTCCTACCTGTGTGACAGCTTCTCACAGTAATCTTTGACACACAGAAGTGTCCATCAAGACCGCCCCTGGGGTCTTCACTTCCTTCTCTGACTGCTCACCTAGCACTAGTGCTTTGTGCACAGAAGGCACTGAATAATTATCTGTTGGTCCAAATTAAAATATGCCCGTCCTTTTAAAAAGACGCTTCATTCCATTTTATTTTCTTTTTAGTTTCACATTCTCTCAGTCCCAGCTTCCCCCTCCCATGTGGGGAAAGCAAGGAAAGCAAAACTCATTACAAATATGTATAGTAAAATAAAACAAAGCCTCACAGGGTCATATCCAAAATCAATATATTTTACACACACACACACACACACACACACACACACACACACACACTAGGAGCCTTCAATCAGTCCATTACTCTCATTATGGAGTTCTCTAGATCTGTGGCTGATTATTGTGTTGATCAGAATGCCTAAGTGTTCAGAGTTGTTGTCTTTACAATATTGATATCATTCTTGGTCATTGGGCCAAGAAATATGTCCAGTTTAACTGCTTTGGGGGCATAGTACCAAATTGCTTTCTAGTGGCTAATGTCCACTCCTTTTTCTTCATTTCCTTCTCATCCTTCTATCTTTTGAAATCTTTTCCAATTTTCAGGGAATAAAATAAAATTCAGGATTGTTTGGATTTGCATTTCTCTTATTAGTAGTAATTTGGAGCATTCTTTCATGTAGTTTTTAATAGTTTATGATTCTTTTAAGAACTATCTTTCAAATTCTTTGACCACACCTATTGGAGAATGGCTCTTAGTCAGATATAGAGAACCCAGATATAAAAATATAGTACTTTGTACTGTGTCTGGCATATAGTAGGTACTTAATGTTTATTGATTGACATATCCATATATATAGATATCTGTTCATTGTTTATATATCTTATATATCAAACTCTTATCAAAACACTTGATACAAAGATTTTTTTTCCCATGAAATGACTTCCCTTATCCTAGGTATATTAATTTTGTGTAAAACTTTCTTAGTTTCCTATAATAAAATTTATCTTTTATGTTTTGTAATTGCTTCTCTCCTTTGTTTAATTAAAACTATCTCTCTTACTCATAGCTATGAAAAGCTTATGATCTACTTCTCTTCTAAATTTTAACTATCTCTAAAAAAGAAAAAATGCACAAACTTCATATTAAAAATTTCTGATTTTAGCCTAGTTCTTCGTTCTATAGGGGAGAATAGCAAAGATCACAAAGACTATTAAATGACTCCTCCAAAATCACAGGTAGTTTATTGGCAGAGCTGAGATCAGACATCAATTCCAGTCATCTTGCTCTAAATCCTGGTTCTGCCTAACTAATTGTCTAAATGACTATGGGCAAGTAATTTTACCGTTTCCTCATCTATAAAATGACAAGGCTCGATGGTCATCTCTAAGGCCTGTTCCACCTCTAATAGTCTATAGAGAGGAGGTTACAGCTAGAGATGATAAGATTTGGGAATTCATCACAGATAATATTTGAACATCTTAGTGGATTAAATATAAAAAGAAAAGAACAGAGGACCAAGAACTAAGCTTTGGAAAGACATCCATAGTCAGAGGAAAGGAAGAAGAGTCAAGAAGCCAGTAAAGGAACAAGTCAAAAGAGGCAGTCACAGAGATCAAAGAAAGGAGCTTAAAGGAGTGTGTGGTGGATAGCAAACAATAACAAGGCTTACATGCTCAATTCAGGATACTCAAATACTATGCAAAGAAGAATGAGGAGTGGGGAAAAAACCCACCAGATTTGAAAATAAAGTGTTTACTTTCTTAAAATTATTCAGCAAAAACTAGGATACAAAGCAGTCCTCAGTCTTAATAGTTTTCATGCTCACCATCCCCTTACCAACTCACTCCCTGGAGCTGGAGCATATGACTTCCTTTGGATGACAATGAAGGAAGTGTTTTACCCTGGGCTACAAAAACCCTAGAAAGTCTGAGGTGGGATTTGAGGTCCAGTCCAAGGAAAGAAGTCTAATGACACAGCACAGCCTCCAAAACCTCAGAAGACTTTTTTAAATTGAAAAGAAGGATCCCCTGTAGGTAGCTCCTTAACACTGAAATTTTCTCCGAATCACTATTCCTACTGCATAGGCTTCCACAAAATTCTGTCAATCAATCAATCAATCAACAAACATTTATTAAGTTTCAGCTTTTCAAGAAGCATGGTCCTAGGCATTGCAAACAAAGACAAAACACATACATACACACACACACACACACGTGCAAAATTGATATAAGATAATGGGGGAGGGGAAGGAAAGAACAATTTGGTTGACTAGAAAGGGCTTCATGTAGAAGGCACACTTGAAATGAATGCTGAAGGAAAGTAGGGATTCCAAAAGGATGAGACAAGGAAGTAGGGCTTTCCAGACAGGAGGAACAACTAATCCCAAAACACTGAGATAGAAGATGAATTACTGTATATGAAAAAAAATGAAGAAAAGTACAAAGGTCAGTTAGGCTGAAATAGATAATAGGTGAAGGGAGTAATATGTAATACAGCTGAAACTACCTAAAAGAGAAGTTTTTATTTGAGCCTGGAAATAACAGGGGCTGAAGTATATTGCGTAGGAGTTTGACATGGACAGACTAGGCTTTAGTAAAATCACCTTAGCAACCATGAGAAGGATAAAGAGAGGAAAGACTTGAAGAAAGGAGACCAATTAAAAGGTTATTACAACAATAGAGGGGGAGGTAATGAAAACCTGAACCAGAGCATCCTGGAACATATATTCCTAAAATCTATACCGCCTAGGAAAGGTCACTTGAACCAAAAGAGCATCACTTTTCTAAGCTCTAGGTGCCTATATGGTAGTGCTAACAATTTCTAACTAAATATGTTGCATTCATTCAAAGACCCTAGAAAGACACAGATTGAAGCATTTTCCCAACAACCACCACCAAAATGTGTTCAATTTTTCAGGATAATAGTGAAGACACAACCAAAGTAATAGCTGAATGGCCTAACCTCACAGTGTACTTGACTGATGCAGAAAATTCCTAGTTTAGCCCACTAATTCTAATACTATTTATCTTTATTGTTTGACAGAGTTTAAATAAAACATCTGCAAGAACAATTAACGACATCACCCCAATGATCCCATCCTGGATAAAAAAAAAAAAAAGCTTTTCTAAAACATTTTGGAAATAAAGCCAAATTTGCTTGAATGTGTCATTACCCTTTGCCAAAATCTAAAATTGCTGGCTGGAGTCCACTCACTGCAAGATAAACATCTCCCAGATGCATTTTATAATAAAGAGGGAGCAAAAAATCTTCCCTGAATTCATTCATGGCACCCAGTGAAGTATTATCCACAGTGGAGGTGAATAAAGAGCAATTGTCAGTAAGTTTATATAAATTTTCCTATCTTATCAGAAAGTAGATCTGCTTCCTAGGTATACACAGATGCAGGGACTCTCCAAGTTACAAACAGTAGTTTACCCAAAACCAAACTAATATAAACACCAAAACTCAGACTATTTTATAGCTTCATCAAGTCCTTCTGGGTTCCTTGCCCCACCTGGTGGTCAGGATGAGAAGTTGGCCAGTCACTCTCAACATCTCTTTTCTTTCTCAGGAAAATCATGCCAGGGGACTTTCCACTTTTTCTACCACAGAATCTCATATTTGGAGAGGACCTAGAGATCATCTAGGATAATCAGCATCTGAAGAGGAATGCTGTCTCTCTCATCTGTGGAGAGTTTCTCCTCCATATCTTAAAGAGCTTCAGTGAAGGGAAGCCCACAATCTCCCCCAGAAAATGCAGAACGGGTTAAGAAGCTGTTCCTCACACCAAACCCAAACCTGCCTAAAAGCAACTGCTATCATTTGCTCCTACTTCTGTTCTCCAGGGCAGGCAGAATCAGTCCAGTACCATGCATGAAAGCCCTAGAAATACTTGGAGAACTCAATAAATCAATAGTGAATCTGGGAATCAACACATATACATGAAAGAAAGCCTGATTCCATTCCCCTATTCTAGAAAAACCAAACAGAGGACTGACAAGGAAGGACATTTATAGAGAGTGCCCCCAGAAAAGGACAACTAAGAAGGAAAGGCCTTAAGTCAGAACTGGCTGAACAAACTAAAGGGGTTTGGCCCAGAGACCACAAAATGTATGGGAAACCACAACACTTCTTTTCAGCAGTTGGAAGACTGCAAACAGGCAGTGTGAAACCAAGAAGACTCCATAGAGGAAGAAGAAGGGGCACTTCTGCAACCAACCCTCCACCCCCCTCTCCCACCACTTCTCTGGTATATTCGGGCAATTTTTCTTTAACTCCTTCCTCTAAGGGAAAACATTTTAGCAACTATATGAACTAAACAGACTTTTAAAGCTAAACTGAGAAGCTAAACACCATTTATAACAGCATTTATTGGAAGAATGACTTCAATCTTGTAATCAATCTATTGCTGTTGTCATTTTTCAGTTGTATACGACCCTATGTGATCCTATTTGGGGTTTTCTTGACAGATATTGGAGGGGTTTGCCATTTCCTTCTCCAGCTTATTTTACAGATGAGGAAACTGAGGCAAATGAGCTTGAGTGACTTATCCAGGGTCACACAGTCAGTGTTTGAAGCCAGATCTCAACTCAGGAAGATGAGTCTTCCAGACTCCAGGGCCAGGGCTCTATCCACTGTGTCCCCTAGCTGCCTTTTAATAAACAATCTAGAAGCTAATTTTTTTTTTAAATTTTTATTTTATTTGCATAACATATGTGTGGGTAATACTTCAACAATAACCCTTACATAGCTTTCCGTTACAAATTTTTCCCCCCAACTCCCCACCCCTCCCCTAGATGGCAGGATATCCACTACATGTTAATTATGTTAAAATATTGGCAAATCGAATATATGTATACATATTTCCAAACTTATCATTGGTGTGCAAGAAAAATCTTATCTACACAAACGATATATCAGATAAAGGAAACACAATGTAAGCAAACATCAATCAAGGAGTATGAGAATGTTATGTTGTGGTCCACATTTCGCATCCCTCTCTCTGGGTGTATATGGCTTTCTTCAGTGAACAATTGGAGGTGGTTTGAAACATTTCATTGTTGAAGAGAGCCATGTCCATCAGAATTGATCGTCATATAGTACTGTTGTTGCCGTGTATAATGATCTCCTGGTTCTGCTCATTTCACTCAGCGTCAGTTCATGTAAGTCTCTCCAGGCCTCTCTGAAATCATCTTGCTGGTCATTTCTTACAGAACAATAATATTCCATAACATTCATATACCATAATTTATTCAGCCATTCTCCAATTGAAGGGCATCTATTCAATTTCCAGTTTCTAGCCACTACAAAAAGGGCTGCCACAAACATTCTTGCACATGTGGGGCCTTTTCCTAGAAGCTAATTTTTGGAACAAAACCTGATTGTAAATTATGGACTAAAGAAGGCCTGCTCAGACAGGTATAAGAAGTACCAAAAGGAGATCAAATGAAGATGAACCAATGTAGATGATAACAATGATAGCTCTTACAATTTGCAAAATGCTTTCCTCAGGACAACCCAGTAAATAGGTAATGCAAGTATTATTACTCCCATTTTGTCATGAAGAAACTAAGACCAAGAGAAGCTCATATAGCCATTAAATACCAGAGACAGAGCTCTAACATAGCCCCCTCAATGTTACTACTTAATATCAAAAAGTATGCTAGACTAAAGAACTAAGTGGGAAATGAAAATATAAACCAACACCTCTAAAAACTGTTTGTATCGATCATGATTTCATCTATTTTTTTTTCATCTAAGTATTTTTTAAAAAATAAGTGTCAGTATAATCATCACTATCAAAAAAGCAATTACTGGATTTTGTCTTCCTAATTATTTCACAAACCAAGCATTATCATGAGGAGATCCCATAACCCAGGGATAAAGACAATGTGCCAAGGCCATGTCACATCATATATATCTATAATTAGATATCTCTTTAACTCTCTCTTCTCTACTCTATAGAAATATCTTGGAGAAGGTCCAGGACAAACCCATTTCACAAAAAATTATGTTCTATATTGTAAAGAAAGGTTTTAATGTATTATGTTTGTTTATTCTAATGAAGATCTTAAACTCTAAAATTCTCATGTTTAGTGAAAAATCTTTTGTCCTATCCCTCCTGACTTGCAAAGAACTGCTCATTGTGATCTCAATGAAAAATTTAAAGAATTAATAATATACCAGGCTTCATAAATGGTGCTAGTGTAACTTTAGTCCCTATCCTCAGTGAGTTTATTCTATTAGAAGGATACAACATGTTCATAGATAAGTACTTGCAATAGAAATAAAAATATAGTGGGTGCCCATCAAGCAGGAGATTTCTACACAATTGTGGGACAAGAGTATAATGGATTATTGTGTTGTAAAAAATAAAATAAGAAAATATGAGATACAATGAAGACTGCATGAACTAATTCTGATTCAAGTAAATGGAACCAGGAGAACAATTTACACAAACAAAATAATGCAAAATAAAATAATTCTGAAAGATTTGGGACCTCTTATAATTTTAAGATAACCAATCATAATTACAGAAAGCTAAGGTTAAAGCATACTTTCTTAGCAATAAGTGAAGGACTAGAGATTCAGAAAGGCAGTTCCATCTTCAATCAAGGCCAGTATGTTGATTTGTTTTACGAGGGATTTTGGCTTGTAGGAAAGAGAGAACAGAACAGAAGAGGAAAGGAAAGGAAAGAATAAAAGAAAAAAGGAAGGAGAGACAGAGAAAGAGAAAGGAAGAAAGAAATAAAAAAGGAAGGAAGGAACGAAGGAAAGGTGAGAAGGAAGGAAGAAGGGAAAGAGGGAAGAGGAAAGGAAAGGAGGGTAGAAAGAAGGGAGGGAAGAAAGGAGGGAGAGATGAAGGGAAGAGGAAAGGAAGGAAGAGAGGAAAGAAGGAAGGGAGAGAAGGAGAAAGGGAGGGAAAAGGGGAGGTGGAAAGGGAGGGAGGAAAAAGAAGAGGAAGGAAGTGAAGGAGGATGGGAGGGAGATCAATGAAACATTTAAATAAGCACAAAAGAGGTATGGACAAGCTAAGTAATTTGGATACTGTTAAATTTAATATACACTTTGAAAAGTAAATTTGTAACAAGGTCACAGAATCCTCTTTTCTGTTATTAAATGTTCATATCTGTTGATGTTTAAGTTCATAATAAAAAGGATTTTTTAAATTAAGATGTGCAGAAATATATACAAAGTCAATATAATGAAAGAAGGCATACTAGCACCTGGAAAAAAAAAAGTCTCTGGAAGGAGGAGGTGCTGCAGCTGAGGCAGGAAGGAAATTAGAGGCCAAATGGGACAAACGTGGACAATGGAGAGAACTCCCATCCAGAGAACAACAGGTAGAGCCATTTGGGCCGAGGGCAGAACTAAAAATGAAGCCACTTTTCATTTCATTGACAATTCTGTCCAGTGTTGATACCATGGTCCGCAATGAAGCGAGAGAAAGACTGGAAAGAAGGCTAGATTGGAGTCACAAGACTTGGGCTCCATGATCCTAGGCCAAGATAACACCAAGAAGCCCTCAGCCTCAAGATCCTGTGATTTCCCAAGACTTCTCCAAGGCATTCACCACAATCCCTCGCCTCTTTCATGTTTACCTACAATCTCAATAACTTCCAACTCCTGAAACTTGCTGGCTGAATCCACTACCAACTCCTGCCATTCAACCCAGAAGCCTTCAATCTTATCAGTCCCTAGCTCATTCTCCATAGTGGTTGAGCCAAACTTTTTTCTACAAGAAACAAAACACAAATTTAGCCTTTCATGGCTAAATTCCTGGAGGAGGTCATTTCCATCAAGTCCTCTACTTCTTTTTCTCTCCTGAAACAGCGGGGCAGCCCAATGAATAAAGTAGTGGCTCCAAAGTCAGGAAAACCTGAATTCAAATCTAGCCCCAGGCACTTACCATGAAATCCTGGGGTAGTCACTTGCCTTCTGCCTGCCAAAGTTTTCTGAAGTGTAAAATGGGTATAATAGCAGCTACCAGCAAATGTTGTTAGGAAAATCCAATGAGATATTTGTAAAGTGCCTATTCTTCTCTTTCACCTCATCTCCATATCCAATGATTTGCCAAGTTCTGTCTCTTCTACCTTCATACATAACATGTTCTCCAACAGTGGTGTCACCTTGGGACTAAGCCAAGCTCCTGGACCATCAAAATGGCCTGCAAATTGGCGCCCTCTCAAGTCTCTCCAACCTCCCCTCAGCTGTCAGACCCATATTCCTAAAGTCAAAGGCTGATCATGTCACCTCTGTCTCAATAAACTACAATGGCTCCTTATTACCTCCAGGATCAAATACACAATTCTCCGGCTTTTAAGGTCCTTTCAATCTTCTCCATTATTATCCAATGTGATAGCTCACGTGAGATACTCCATCTCCCAACTTCCTGCATTTCTTTCTATGCCTGTCTCCTAAGTCTGGAATCCTCCTTTCATCCCTTTCATCTCCTGGCTTCCTTCCAGTGACAGCTAAAATTCTATCTTTTACATGAAGCCTTTCCCAATCCCCCTTATTTACCTCTGATTAATTTATCATATACGTAGATGTAAGTCACACAACTACGTGTGACTATATAAATAAGTCTTTAGTTGTTTGCAGATATATGCATGTATATGTATGTGTATATATGCATGCATGTTGTGTATACACACGTGTGTGTACACATGTGTGTGCATAGATGCATGTGTATGTGTGAGGGTGTATATGTGCATATATGCATGAATATTGTGTGTATACACACTGTATGTGTACATGTGTGTGCATAGATGCATGTGTGTATGTGAGGATGTGCATTTATGTGTGCATTGTATTACATGTATATTGCATATGAATGCATTGTGCACATGCATGTGTGTTGTGTATATATTGTGTGCACACAGGCATTTGTTGTGTGTGTGTGCATGCATGTGCATGTATGTATATAATTTTGTGTGTTGTCTTGGCAGAGGCGCTGGAGAGACTGGCCATTTCTTCCTCCAGCTCATGCCACAGATGAGCAAATTGAGGCAAGCAGGGTGATGTGGCGGCCCCGGGTCAGGCAGGCAGTCCAAGGACCCAGGCTTTTCGTGCAGCCCCTTTCCCGTGTCTGTGGGCTGCCACCCCCCCCCAAAAAAAAACCAGCCAGAAAGCAGACTCCTTTTTGGGTCTTTCTTTGCACCCCGGTGTCCCGGACATGCCTGGTGCCTAATAAATGCATCTAGGCTCGGCTTGACTCTTTAACAAACGGAGAATTTTCTCCAGGGTGGCTTTGGTGACACGCATGGTGACCGGGTGCAGGGAAGCCCCACCGTTCCGCGGGGTGAGGAGGCGAGAGACTGGCAAGAGGAGTGGCTGAGGGCGGTGGTCCCCTTGACATTAAGAGGAAGTCATAGTGAGAGGATGATTTTGGGGGGAGGGGCCTCGGGGGACAGAGTCCCATTCTGAACATGAGTCTGAGACGCTTTAGCATAGATATGCACACGGAATTCGACGAGGTCAACAAGGGGGGCAGCGGAGGAGGAAAAAAGGCAAGAGTACACCCAGAGAGAGAGATGCGAAGCCTTGGAGACCAAGGAGACGCAGCCTGAGAGGCAGGAGGGGGGGGTTCGATGCAGGGCGCGTGCGCAGAGGGCAGAGCGTGTGCCAGGAGGGCTGAGCGGCGCGGCGCTGAGCCAGCCCCGGGTCACATGACCCAGCGGCTGCCCACCTAACCCCCGCGGCGAGCCAGCGTTTCTACGGACGCGATGCTTTCCTCTCTGGCGGTCCCGAAGGAGAAAGAAAACCCTCCCGTGGCTCCGGTGGCGAGCCCCAGAGCAGCAGCAGAGTCCACCCCACGATTCGGGTATCGAGAGAGCCGCCACCAGAAACTCCACTCACCGTCTCTTCTGTCCCTGATATTGCACCTCCCCATCGCTGTTAGACTCAGTCGCCATCTTTGTAATCGTCCTCAGCCTCTCTTCCCGCCTTCCGTTCCTCCTATTGGTTCCTTGTCTCAAACTTCTTGCAGGCGATTGGCTGAGGGCTAACTGCTCCTGAGCCTCCCTTCTCGTTGGTTTATTCAAATAACCAACCGCCGCGCGCTAACTTGGGGTTCGGATCAAAGCTTGCCGGTGCTCTGGACGCTTCAAGCTCCCGCCTTGAACTTGAAGCCGGAAATGCACCTGAATGTTGATCAGTTTTCCTAAGGGGCACCTAATTATGTCTGGTGGGAGTCCCAGTCCCCTCTCATCTCTGTGGTTACACCTAAGTTCTTTGAGGATCCCTTCCCGTTGATTTTTGCAGTTCAACACGTGTATATTAAACACTTACGTGCACGACTCTGGGGAGTCAAAGAAAACAGTGACACATTCCCCTGCCCTCAACGAACGTACAATAATTAATGAGAGGATTGAGGGAGGGAAAATCACTTTCCAAAGGGACCCTTTTCTTGTGGTTTGGTTTGGGTATTTTTTTCTTTAATCTTTGTATCATTAGCATACCTGTATCATTAGCAACACAATACCTGACATAGTAGCAATTTCATAAAAGCTTTCTGGATGTACTCAGAAAATATGCAAGATAAGGAAATAAAGGTAAAGGAAAAATCCAGACAAAATGCTTCCAGAAAATTAAAAACCTTTGTTAAGCACCAGCTGTATGTGGAACACAACTAGATGCGAAGAGAGGTTCTGGAAAGGATATATTGAGTTTATATAATGGAATCTACAGTCTAGTGAGGAGATCAATCTTGATCTCAATCATGACCACTTCTACCTAGGATCCTTTTTGAAATTAACGAGTCTCAGTGATTTGTACTGAACCCAAAATGATATTCTGGGAATCCATTGCCTTCAGCAAGTCAAGTCAATAAGCATGTATTGAGTACCTACTATGTGCCAGGTGCTTTGTGTGGCATTGAGAATATAAAAAAAAATTGCAAAAAAAAGTGTGGTTTACATGGGAAAGTTAAAATAGCAACAATCATGTAGAGGTAGGATATAATCAGGATAAATTGGAGATAATTTCAAAGGGAAAAGCTATGGGAAAGTTCTTGCAGAAGGTGAGATTTTATGATCCAACTATTCTGGGGAACAATTTGTAACTGTTCCCAAACTGTTTCATATTTACCATTCCTGATGTCTATTGTATCTCTTCATTTTGTCTGTAACCTCCTAAATAAACCTATCTTTTGCCAAAGAACATGGCCATTGTGAATTCTTCATATGACAGTATCCCAATATTAGGTGCTTCTCCTAAAGAACATCATCTGATGCTACATCAACCACATCAACAGTGATCCTTAGACAATTCCAATTCACTTGGCAAGGAAAAAGCCAACTGCATCCAGGGAGAGAACTATGGAAACTGATCAAAGCAGAGTATTTTCATCATTTTTTGTTTATTTGTTTTTTTCTTTCTCTTGTTTTATTTTTCCTTTTGGTCTAATTCTTCTTTTACAACCTGACAAATATGGAAATATGTTTAAAAGGATTGTACATGTATAATCTATATCAGATTGCTTGCTCTCTTGAGGAGAGGGGAGGGTATAGGAGAAAAAAATGAGACACAAAAATCTAACAAAAATCAATGTTGAAAACTATCTTTACATTGGAAAAATAAAATTCTATTGAGAAGGGAAAAAAAGGTGGATTTTATCTGGGTCTGGAGGGCAGGAGATGGAAATAAAGGAGAGAATTTGGATTATGCAGGGAGTATGTCTAGTTAATGTGACTAGATCTCAGGGTACTTGGAAAGGAGAAAGTTGTAAGAAACTAGAAAGGCAGGAAGGGGGCAGGTTATAAAGAAGGGCTTTAAAAGCCAAACAGAGGATTTTATATTTTGATTGAATAGTGGGGTGGAGGGTTATAACATGGTCAGACTTTCACTTTAGCAAGATCACTTCTACAACTAAGTGAAAAATGAACTGAAGTAGGGAGAGACCAGGCAGAGAAAACAGCCAAATTACTATTGCAATAGTACATATGTGAGGTAATAAGGGATTACACCAGGTTGGTGGCAGTGTCAAAGGAAAGAAGGGGGTTTATAGAGAGATGTTGCAACAAATAGATTCCAACTGTCTTCTCTTCCCCTCCCATTCTCTCTAGAAGGACCTTTGAACTGTTAAGGAGTTATAACAGGTGAAGGTAGCTTCCTCACCTCAATCAACTGTTTTGAATTTTAAATGTGTAAATAAAAATAAAATTATATTTTACTCATTTCAAGGCAAGTCTATCTCAAAGTTTTTTGTTGTATTTGTGAATAAGACTTCATTTTTAGGTATTACATCCTTTCTGGATATCTCTGGGCAAATGTGGGAATAATAAGGAAGCATCTTCTTTCTACCACCCAGCTACCTCCTTTTATACCAGTACAAGACAAAGAAAATATCACCTAGCTTAAAGATTGCAGTTGGATTTAGAGAATCCCATAAAATTTTGGAACTAGAAAAAGAGAAAAGATAAAGGTTATAAGGTCATAGGAGGCAGCAAGGGGGAAGGCACTAAGAAAATAACTTCAACAGAGAGATGAAGCTTCTTTCTTAAATTAATAATTGAATTGTTCAGTAATATCCAACTCTTCATCACCCAATGGACCATACTGCCCATAAGGTTTTCTTGACAAATATATTGAAGTAATTCTCCATTTTCTTCTCCAGTGATTAAAACAAATAGAAGTTAAATGACTTTCTTGGATTCACATAGCTAGTGTTTGAGGCTACACTTGAACTCAGGTCTTCCTGACTCCAAGCTTAGCACTCTATTCATTGAGCCACTTAGCTGCCTCTTTAAATTAATAAAAACCTTTTTTTTTTTTTTTTCTCTTTCCTATTCACCTTCTTGGAGGAAAAAAAAGAAAGAAAAAATAATCTGTGATCCCTTCACTCCCCTCCTAAACCAGAAAGAGTAGATCTTCCCAGCTCTGCCTGCTGGAGTGTACTAGGGTTCTCCTAGCTACTTTATATTCCTCTCTGCCAATCCCCACTTTTTGTAATGTCAGGAATCAGACCCTACTGACCAGGCATATCCCTGAAGGGGCTTCCTTTTCCCAAGCTAGTTCTGCAGTATCCTTATCAAATATCCTTTCTAGACTATAGTGAAGTAAACTTATTTTGATTAATAGTTGAATGATCTAGGAGTGTCTCCTTTTAAAATTGAATTTAAACTAACAGAATACTGGTAGGCCTGAGTCTGGCCTGTCTCTTACATCTTTCATTCAGGTTTGATGAGAAAAAAAGACTTCCTGGGTGCATTTTGTGAGCCATGTATTCACTATTAATTTTATAACCTTTTCATTTCCCTAAAAGGAAGAAAAGACTTTTCTTTTCTAGAACCATTCATTTCTCCTATGACTAAAAGAGCCTAAACTTCCATATGAATGTAACCAGAAATGATGAGTCTCATTAAGAGGTCTTTTTGGGTCCCAGAGCTAAACCATTTTCTGATGCCTGACACTGAAGAAGGTAAGGATCGAAAGAGGGGAATAATAAGGTAGCTAGGAAGGCCCCAGCAGACTCCAGCTGGCAAAGGTAGGAACATCTAATCCTTTCTGGATTAGGAGGGGAATGAGGGGAGCACACATTCCTCTGTGGCCACGCCCCTTCTATAGTAACATGGACAAGGCTACCCTTTCTCTATTCAGACTTATTATTCATTAATACTGCTTGTTTAATTAACTGGTTCTTTCATTCTCACCTTAGCTCATCTTATTCCCCTCTCATTCATGGAAAAATAGAAAAGAAGGGGTGAGGAAGGGAGAAATCACATCAGTACATGAAACCACAAGTCTGGGTAAAAATTGTGATATTCTTAACTTTGGGCACAGAAAAGCTCCCCAGCTGCTTCTGAAATTCAGACTAAGCTCTCCTTCTCCTTCCTAAACTAAATAGAGTTAAATGTATTCATTGACCACTTCCTGTAGTCTGCTTTTTTTTTTTTATTTTGTGAGCTTTACTGATATCTTTCATTTTTTTGTACTACATTCATTTCCTGTTATACCTCTCCTGCAGTAAAAGAAGATAGATCTGCTGACTGAGATGACAGGAAAAGAAAATGATAAATGTTGGAGGAGATGTGGGAAAACTGGGACACTAATGCATTGTTGGTGGAGTTGAGAAATGGTCCAATCATTCTGGAGAGCAATTTGGAACTATGTCCAAAGGGCCATAAAACTGTGCATATCCTTTGACTCAGCAGTGCCATTACTGGTCTGTATCCCAAGGAAATCATAAAGGAAGGGAAAGGATCCACATATGCAAAAATGTCTGTAGCAGTTCTTTTTTGTGGTAGCAAAGAATTGGTAAATAAGTAGATGCCCATCAATTGGGGAATGGCTGAACAAGTTGTGGTATATGAAGGTAATGGAATATTATTATTCTATAAAAAATAATGAACAAACTGATCTTAAAAAGGCCTGGAAAGATTTATATGAATTGATGTTGAGCAAAATAAGCAGAACCAGGAATACATGTACATAATAACAGCAAGATTGTGTGATGATCAACTATGAAAGACTTGGTTCTTCTCAGTGCTTCAGTGATCCAAAGGATTCCCAATAGACTTTGGACAGAAAATGCCATCTGCAACCAGAGAGAGAACTAAGGAGACTGAATGTAAATCAGCACATGCTATGTTCATTTCTTTTTTCAGGAGAATGAAAACTTTGAGGAGAAAGATCACTTCAGCTTGAGATACGCTGAGTTAAAGATGTCTATGAGACATCCCATTGGAAATATCTAATAGGCAGGAAAGAAGTTAGAAGTTAGGGCTGAACAAGTAGATATAGGCTTCATCTGCATATGATGATGAGTAAATCCATGGGAGAGATGAGAGTGCCAAATGAAATAATATAGAGAAAGAGAAGAGAGCCCCAGACTAGAGTTTTGGGGAATTCCCACTGTTAGATTTGGCAATCAAAAGATTACTAGTGACTTTAGAGAGAGAAGTTTCATTTCAAAGAGTCAAGAAGAAAAATGAATTAGGGATGGGGTGAGTTGCTAGCAGGCAGGCAACACTAATAATTTAGGGGATCTTTAGTTCTCTAACAAGGTTCTATAACAAGGCACTATATATAGTGCCCCTGTGGTTTGGTCTTCCCTAAATCATACTTTGAGAGATGACCCTTTTCCCATTGGGCCTATGCTGTGTGTAATAGAGAGGGTAAGGTTGCAATCTCTTACACCCACCATATTGTGACTTCAAATCTCCTTGCTGCTCCTTTTACGATAAAACCAGAACTAAAATGGAATTCTTTATCAAACAGACACACTGTTCAGAATTTGATCAAAGGGTTGTCTGTCAGAAAAATTCTCAAAGCTGGCTGGTCCTACCTAAGAAATCTGATATTTTGGCCTAAAAGACTAGAATCTAGAATTATACTGCCTAGGAAATCAAGATTCTCCATCCCCACACAAGATGTTAAGGTCCAGAAATACAATACAATCTACTGTCAGACCATATAGACAAACATACATTTGTGAGGCAGTCAGATGATTCGGTGAATAGCTCACTGCACCTGGAGTCAGAAAGGCATGAGTTCAAATTCAGCCTCAGACACTAACTATTTGGGCAAGTCGCTTCATCTCTGTAAGCATCAGTTTCCTGATCTGTAAAACAGAGTTAATGATAGCATCCACCTCTTGGGGTTATGGTATAAAGAAATAATATTTGTAAAGTACTTTGTAAATCTTAAAATTCTATTTAAATTCTAGGTATTATTACTGTTGTTATTAATCTGATTTTACTATGGATTTTTACACTCTTTTTTAAAATTGCTTTTTTTAATGAACTTGACAAACATGACCATTCTGATTTGCAAAGAATAGGAGAGGCTTTTTCCATTACACAATTTGCTTTTTCTATGTATATTAAATATAATACAAGAGCAACAAAACTGCCATGCCTGTCTGTGTTCCCATCTGAACTTCTTGTCAAACTCTTGCTCTTCCACTACTCTGCTGGCTGTTGCCATACCTTGGGCTTGAAAAAAGTATTCTTTTAGTGTCCCCAACTTGTGACATGCTCAGAAAACCATATGTGACTTACACACCCATGTCATCTGTGCTTCAGTTACAGCAATCAATAACCAGTCCTAGAGAGGGGAAATTATGCATAGGCTTCTTGCCGTCCCAGAACCCATGTCCATGACTTTGCATTGAAAGTGTCCTCTGAATAGAAAAAAGAGGAAGGAAGGGCTAAAGGGATTTGTCAGGCCAGTGGAAAGGGGGCAGCTTCTCCTAGAAGAATTTGTATTCCCCAAATCCTAGCCAAATAAAAGTATCTCAGTGGTATCCCTATTCCCTGAAACCTAACCAGGATCTAGACCCTTTTCTCTTAGTAAGATGACAGTGGGTATGTTCACACCATTAATAGGAAGATGCCCATCAGATGTCCCAAAGTCTCATTTTCTGTCCCACTCAGCAAATTGATTTGGAAAATTTCCCTGATCACCCCCTTTTCATGTAGAACGGTACATTACATTTTCAGTTTTAAAAATCTAAGGGAAGGGGAAGCTAGGTGGTGCAGTGGATAGAACACCAGTCCTGAAGTCAGGAGGACCTCAGTTCAAATCTGACCCCAGACACACTTCCTAGCTGTGTAACCCTGAGCAAGTCACTTAACCCCAATTGCTTCAGAAAAAAAAAAAGAAAGAAAGAAAGTAAAGAAAAGAAATCTAAGGGAAAGGAGAAAAAAAAAAAACTCCCCATGCAGGTCACAGTCTTGTTTCATTGACCCCAATGCATGGCATCATGAATAAAAAGGCTACAATTCAACTCTTGACCTATTGTCAGGAGGCTGTGGGAATGGTGAGATCACCTCAACAGTCTAGCTTTGGAGAGACTTCACAGCTCCAAGAGTTCTGCTATCTGCTTGATTTTTTTCTTAAGGTAAAGCAATCTCATGCCAAAAGTTAGAGTAAGAAAGACCCTCCAGCTGACCCTTTTTATCAGTTCTGTCAGAGGATGACCTCTGATAGTTGCCTTTTATGGCATGTCTCCTCCAACAATTCCACTATTATGTTTCTGTTTATCATTGACTCCTTTAAAACTTATAAAATGCAAGGGAAGGCAAAGAAGCACTGTTGTTTGTTTCTCTTTTTGTTATTTAACAGGGCATTTTTCTAGATAGATTGTAAGAATTTCATTTTTATATGTATAAATTGTTACCCATTTTTGTAGTTGCCTAGATGGGCTGCCTGAGGATGGTTGGTTAGATCCAAACAGGCTAGATCCAAAATCAAGATAAAAAGGATTTCAGTAGCATGAAGCAGGAGTCCATGAAGCATGGAGAAAGAGATGGGACTAGTCTGCATTTGGCACATGCTGATAGACTACCAGGTCAAGAAATATGCAACTTATTCAAAAAGGGATAAAAATTTATAATATAAAAAAATAAAATTCTTACAATCTATCTAGAAAAAAATCTTATTAAATAACAAAAACAGAACCAAACAAAACAGAAAGCAAAATTATTCCAATGCTGAGAATGTTAGTCAAAAGGGGGGGAAATTTGTATTTGCAAGTTTCCAAAGATAATCTTGCAGAAATGGATTTGTTCTGAAGTTCAGGAACTTCTTGAGTAGTTATGAAGGTACCTGGAAAGAGGCTATCTATATCTCTTAGAAATGGTTTGATATTTGCTTCACAGACTTTAATGTGAGAAGATTATTTCTCTCAGGAACTGGGAAAGCAGTCTGACTTTTCAGGGAAAATGGTGATTCTATCATAGCCACTTCCTTCACCCAATTTTTTTGTGCTTTTCTCTGTCAATTAATTTCTGAATGGTCCCAGTTTCTACTATGGATGCTACAGTCTCCTTCTCAATTACAAAAGCAGAAATCTCTGGGGAACCCACTGCCTTCTTCACCAACTGTGAAAGGATCTGATGCTAATAAAGAGAAAGCTAGTAACCATTGCCAAAAGAGTGAAGAAAGAAAGATATGTCCTTCAAGAAGTCAGGGACAGGCAAAGCAGTCAAAGAGGGAAGAGTGAAGGCCTTTAGGCCAATGATCTTCAGATTGGGGACTGGGATTCTCTGGGGTGTCAGGGGAAGAAGGGGAGGCTATGTCTAGAATCCATGGTGTGAGTAATGATCAATCCAAGGATGGGATGATGGGTAGAATCCCATTCTCTCCATGATAGTCAGTTATGGAGCTTGTCTCCAAAAAAGTATCTACAGATACTTTTATCCACCACTACTATTCTGACCTTGTTTTTCCCATTCTGAGCCAAGTAGAGGAAATTCCCTCAGGGTAATTGTAATTGAACTTTATAAGCAAAAATATGCTAATAAAAGTTTAACAACAGACTGGGAGTGAGGGGGGAGGGGATAAAAATAGCCAGATACAGTTTTAAGTTTAATCTAAATCAATATTTTCTCCACCCACTTCTTTTTTTTTTTTGCTTTTTGCTGAGGCAATTGAGGTTAAGTGACTTGCCCAGGGTCACCCAGCTAGGGAATGTTAAGTGTCTGAGACCAGATTTTGAACTCAGGTCCTCCTAACTTCAGGGCTGGCGCTCTATCCACTGCGCCACCTAGCTGCTCCCCTCCATCCACTTCTTAAATCAAATCAGTCAATAAAACAATAAATGAAACCCTGATTTATAGTATTTGCTGATATCTGAGGAAATGCCCATCCTGAAAAATTTTACAATCTGCCTTGCCAAACTGGTTTTCCCCCATACCCCTTCCTACAGGGCACCAGTAGCAGCCACTGAGAAAATCTACAGTCCCTCTTTCCAGCATACCTATCCAATGACACTATGTGATAGCGACTAGTAAGAATAGCTTTCCCTCCCTGCTTTTTATTTTGAACAAGAGACTCACAGGATGGGAAGGCGAGATGGGATCATACAATCTCATTACATTGTCTTTCTTCCTAGTCTCAACTCCATCCGTCTTCCAAATTTTCCTGTTATACTCTAGGGTACCACCATTCTTCTAGTCACCCAGAGTCACAACCTTAATTCCATCTTTGGCTCTTCACTCGAATTCAATCCACATATCTGACATGACTAAATACATAAAATTGTTAAATTTGTGGGTGCCTCCACATGTCTCACATGTATTCCCTTCTTTCCATTCCCCTAACCACCTCTCTAGGCTGAGAGGGACTTAACCCCTCTTTCCTAGTCTATTGAAATAATTTCCTAATTGGTTTCCCTACTTCAAGGCTCTCCCCTTTCCAATCTATTCTCTCCAGAGCTGCTGCAGGGATTTTATTAAAGTGCAGGGCTTAGTTACCATGTTACCATTAGTTATTTAGTTACCATAACTACCTTGCTCAGCAACTTCCAGAGATAATAGTCTAAGCTCAAACATCATTTTTATTTTATTACTTTTAAAGGATGTGTAAGTTCGTGTAATTTTTAATAATATACATTATTAGTATATCAGTATATTTATGTAATTTGCAAATAAGTAAATATACATATACAGGAAGCACAAATACTTTTTACTAATTGGGTATACAATCACAAAAGTTTAGAAACCCCTGCTTTAGGCTAATTTTATGTTTTGTTAATTTTTTGGTTTTATTTTTAAAATTCAATTTTATTTTACTTTCAGGTCCTCATTCTTCTCTTCCCATTAATCCTCCATTAAGAAAAAAAAATCTATTTCTTGTGCAGCAAGAGAATTGTATAAATATGTTTTTACATATTGGATTTAACATATTTTAACATGTTTAGCATATATTAGATTGGTTGCCATCTAGGGGAGGGGGTGGGGGGAAGGAAGAGAAAATCTGAAACACAAGACTATTTGAGGGTCAATGTTGTCAAATAACCTGTGCATGTTTTGTAAAAATAAAAAGCTTTAAAAATTATCCCAAAAAAATAAAAAAGAAAAGAAAATCTACTACAAACATATAATCAAGCAAATCAAAGTCAATCAATCAATAAACAAACATTTATTATGTAAGCATCTACTATGTGCCAGGCACTGAGAAAGCACTGGAGTCATCATGGACAACATTCAAAAAAATAGATACATCTCAGCTGCTTGAGGCTACTTTTAAAGAGACTTTTTTCCTTTCTCCCCATTTACCAGAACATTTTTTTTTAAATCATTTTAACTTTATCATGGTTTTTTTGAAGGAAACATAAAGTTCATTTTTCACATACCTAGTATTCCATGTTCCCTCACAAAAAATGCTCTGAGACAGAAAGGATGCTTACTAGCCCCTTTGTCACTTAGCAACAAGAAATAGAAGCACAGTGTGCTGCAGTTCATATAACTAGTAACATCAACATTATTGCATTCAACATTGGCTCCTAATCCTTTGGCACTTAAATGAGAACACAAAATACCCAGCAAAAGAGAAGCAACATGGTATGTTGGAAAGAAGTTGGGAGACTGAAGTTCTTGATCTTTTCTGCCACTGGCTCTAGTTACGGGGCCATGGACAAGCCATTTACCCTCTCTGAGTCTCAATCTCCTCATATGTAAAATGGAAATAATAATAGTTGCCTTACCTACTTCCCAGGATTGTTGTGAAGATCAAATAAAACATTACTTTGGTGAGTATATAATAAAAAGTACTTTGTAACCATAAAGCGTTATGAAAATGCAAGCTATTATTATCATTAAAAACAAGTGTTTTAAGATCCTTTTTCCTGCTTCCTCCTCTAGAAGTTGGAATCTGTATTATACCTGCTGCCAAGGTAGTTGGTGTTTTCCACTAACATCCCTGAATATAATGGCACAATCAAATGTTTTCAAAAATCTTACTTTTCCCATCAGAGTTTCAGAAATTACTCTGTTTACATAAATTGAAGTCCTTTAATAAACTTACCTTAAATCCACTCCATCACTAGAGGGACCTAGCAAGCTATTACTCTCTACTGACTCACTACCAGCTAATGGTATTCACTTTCCTGGGAGAAAGGAGCCTTTATAACAGTTTTCTTTCATCTCTGCCTATGGTGACTTGCCACTGATTCTATCTCAATGGGGTTTTTTGGTAGCTGTGGACTTCTTTTCAAGGCAGTTATCTCAACCAACTTTTACCTCATCCATCCAGAATTTTTTCAGGTTCTGTGAAGAATAGTGAGGACCTAACACTAGCCTTCAAGTTTAAATCTATTTGGGGAGTTGTTGTTAGTCATTTCAACCATGTCTAACTCTTTACCACACCATTTGGGGTTTTTACTATAAAGAAAAAGTAGAAAAAGCAATGGATTTGGAGTCAAAGGTTCAAATCCCAATTTTGTTTCTTATTCCCTGTATAATCTTAGGCAGGACACTTTGCCTCTGATCCTCAATTTCCTTTTCTGTATATTGGGGTTGGACTGGATGATCCCTAAGGTCTTTTTTAGTTCTGTAGTCTTTCAGCCCAAGATGAACAAACATGAAACCATTAAAATTATAATCACATTTCTGCAGCATTATGTGAAACAATTTCCTTAAAATAAGCATAACAGGAGGTAGTATTGGTTTTATTGACCAATGATAAAAAGGAGGTTCAAAGAAGTTAATTAACTTCATAGAATTGGAAGGGAGTTCAGATGACATCTAGTCCAACCTATCCCTAAATAAGAATCCTTTCTACCATATACACAAGTAGTTCAGTTTTTGATTAGGGAGAATCCATTACTTCTCAAGGCAACCTATTCGGGATTTAGATAACTATTTGTCAGTAACTTTTTCCTGGGCATATACCCCAATTCTAAATTTATTTCTTTGCAACTTCTACACATTACTCCTAGTTCTGTCGTTTGGGATCAAACAGATTAAGTCAATTGCCATTTCCATGTGATAACCCTCCATATACTTGAAAACAGGTATAAAAAGTTAAATCTTTTATCTGAACTGCCTAGAGCTTTCAATTGATCTTCATATAACATGAACTTGAGGCTTTTCATATCAAGGAATAGAACATTGGAGTTAAAATAAGGAGATTCTATTTTGACCAAAACAATCAAGAAAAGAAAGAAAAAAAAAAAAAAGTAGTCTCAGAGCTGACTGCAAAGAGGGCATTTGCCCAAGGTTACATGGCAAGTAAATGTTGAAATCAAACTGTGAACCTCAGGTTGAAAAATCATAAAATCACATTATAGTTGGAGAAAAACTAATCCAACCCCTACTTGAATGATATTTCCACAAAATATAGAACAAGTAGTTGACCATCTAGTCTTTGCTTAAAAAAAACCTCTAGTAAAGAGTTACTCATTGCATTCTGAAGTGGCCCATTTCATTCTGGGGTAGTTCTAAGGGTAGAAAGATTTTCCTTATATTGAGCCAAAATTGACATTTTATCATTTTCACTTGTAGTTCTGCCCTTTGGATAAACAAAACAGGTCTAATCCCTCTATCATAATGAGAATTCTTCAACTGTTTGACTTTCTAATTTAAATTATGAAAACTTTATATTTATGTATATTTGATTTCATCTTACAAAATTCAGACTAATGTTCTAGACTTTTGAGATTTTTTTTTTTTTTTTTTTGGAATCCTGCTCCAGCCCTTTACCTTCACTCTGTATGTATCTCTATGTTTTAGATGTGTTTCTTGTAAACAACATATTGTAGGATTCTGGCTTTTAATCCAGTCTGCTACCCGCTTCCGTTTTATGGGAGAGTTCATCCCATTCACATTCACAGTTAAAATAACTATATCTGTATTCCCTGCCATCTTATTTACCCAGAGTTATGATTATCTCTTCCCTTTCCCCTCTCTCCCTTCCCCCTCCCCAGTACTTTGCTCTTGATGACCACCTCCCACCAATAATCCTCCTCCCTTTATAGTCCCTCCCTCCCCTTTATACCTTTCCCCTAATCCTTCTATTAGTTTATCCCTTTCCTTTTCTCCCCTCCCTCCTACCTTCCCACAAGGAGGGTCAGTGCTTTCTTTGAAGCCAAATGTGTCTGATATACTCTCTTAGAGTCCAATCTAATGAGAGTAAAGTTTACACAATACTCATCACCCTCCCTTCTTTCCCTCAATTATATTAGATCTTCTATGTCTCTTTATGAGATTTTGCCTTATTTTACCTTCTTTATTTTTACTTTATTTTGCCTCCTTCCCCCCCCCTTTTTCTTTTTCAGTATGGTATCCCTTCCACCTCTATTTTCTTTTCCATGATTATCAAAGAAAAATCAAATTATACTGCCATTCTTTAAAGGATACCTATAGTAGGAATATGGTTCTCAAGAGATTTCCTTTTTACCTTTTTATGTTTCTCTCGAGTTCTCTATTTGGAGGTCAAATTTTTTGTTCAGATCAGGTCTTTTCATTAGAAATAGGTGAAATTCTCCTGTATCATTGAATGACCATCTTCTTCCCTGGAAGATGATGCTCATTCTAGCTGGATAACTTATTCTTGGCTGTAATCCCAGTTCTTTTGCCTTTCGGAATATCTGGTTCCAGGCCCTTCGATCCTTCAATGTGGAAGCTGACAGATCCTGTGTAATTCTAATGACAGTTCCTCGGTATTTGAACTGTTTCTTTCTAGCTGCTTGCAATATCTTTTCCTTGGTGCGATAGTCCTGAAATTTGGCCACGATATTCCTTGGGGTTTTAATTTTGGGGTCTCTTTCTGGAGGTGATCGGTGAATTCTTTCAATGCCAATTTTGCCTTCTGATTCTAAAACATCAGGGCAATTCTCTTTCATGATTTCCTGGAAGATAGCATCCAGGTTCTTTTTTTCATCGTGGCTTTCAGGGAGTCCGATAATCCTTAAATTGTCTCTCCTGGATCTGTTTTCCAAGTCAGTTGTTTTTCCTAGGAGATATTTCATATTTTCTTCTATTTTTTCATTTTTTTTTGTTTTTGTTTAACCGATTCTTGAAGTCTTATTGAGTCATTTACTTCTATTTGTTCAATTTTAATTTTTAGAGTATTATTTCCTTCAGTTATCTTTTTTAGCTCCTTTTGTAGCTGGCCAATTGAATTTCTGGATTCAATGCATTCTTTTTCCATTTTGCCAGTTTTATTTTTCAGTGAATTGTTGTCTTTTTCCAATTCACCAATTTTGTTTTTCAGTGAATTGTTGTCTTTTTCCAATTCACCAATTTTGTTTTTCAGTTCACCATTTTTATTTTCCAGTGAATTGGTGATTTTTTCCAATTCACCAATTTTGTTTTTCAGTGAACTGTTTTCTTTTTCCAATTCACCAGTCCTATTTTCCAGTTTTTGATATTTCTGTTGCCCTGATCTCAATTTATTTCCCCATTCTTCTTCTAGCTCTCTTTTGAGATTCTTAATGCAATCATCCAGGTAAGCCTTCTGAAAGGGAGACCAACTTAAGTCTGCCTTTGTGGCTTCATCTGGGATTGTTTTCATAATGTCAGGATCTGGGGACTGTTCTATTTTTTCTCCGTAAAAGCTTTCTATGGTGAGAGCTCTCTTCTGCTTCTTGCTCATGATTTAAAGTTGGGATATTGGTCAAAACCAGAGAAAACTGCAACGATTTGTATTTGCCCTGGGGCAGTTTGCCGAGTTGACTTCTGGTCTGAGGCTGGTCTGGCTAGATTCGCACTAGGACCACGTTTTCAGCTGGTCTGGATCCACCCTTTTCCAAAGGCAGATCTGCCAAAGCACCTGCCCGCAAGCAGAGCAAAGTGGCCCAGGCGTCTCCCAGGGGCTTCCTGGGTGCCCAAAATCCGCCCCTCTATCGCAGCCCTGACTTCCGCCCCGGCTGGAGTCTGATTGCGACCAGCGGCCGATTTCCCCTGAGGCTAATCTTCTCCGGAGTTCTTTCACTGTAGATCTTTGATAGAAGTGCGTTGTAGTCCGAATGCTTGGAGTTGCTCTCACTTAGAAACCAGTTGGAAGGCTTACTTTGCCTGAGTTTGAGGGAATCCCGGGAGTTCACAGAGAAAGCTGTCCGCAGTTCGCCATCTTGGCTCCGCCTCTTTTTTTTGGAATCCTGATTCCATCATCCAACATATCCCTCCTAGCTTTGGTCTAGCTCCAATTTGTTGTTGTTTGTCCTTTGTTCTCCAAGAGGAACATGACATCAGGAAGGTGAGATCATGGCATGCAAGTGAATTGGATTTAAGTGAGAGAGGGCTGAGCAAGGTCACCTGCCTCCTTTCCCCCTCCAGAGCCATTTGGTTCTAGTAGCAAGATATAGATCAAGCATACTATATATACTCTTATTCAAGTATAAAGTTTGTGCTGCTCATAGATATAGATAGATAGATAGATAGATAGATAGATAGATAGATAGATAATGTCTACTAGGTAACCATGGATAAATATCTATAGATCTTACTCACCCCTCTCCAAGAGAGAGATATAGGAAGGGACCATGAGGTCCTTGTTCTGTTTTCTTATTAAAAGGACTGAGATATTGGTCTCTTTTCAATTCATTGCTGTTCTAAGTAAAATAGTATATGGTTAAATGCTTGTCAGAAGCTTATTTGTTTCATGAGAGAAAATGCATTTGCCTCTAAAGGAAAAACAGAAATGAGCCAGGTTCTGATTTTCTCAGAGATTCAGGGTAAGAGTACAAGCCAAAGATAGTAATAATTATTAAATAATTAAGACTGAACCTGGGTCAATGTCAACATCAGCTCCAGGTCTGAATTATAGGAAACAAATCTAGAGCATGAAATAGAAGCAAAATGTTTTGAAAGCCTTGAGGGAAAAACATATCCAGCCAAGAGGAATTAGGAAAGGAAGGCTCTGTGGTGATAGAATATTTGAGTTGGACCTTTAAGTTGATTAGATTTTCTATAGAAAGGGTTTGGGGCACAGCAGGTAATTCAAAGCATATGGAACCATGTGACCAAAGACAAAGAGGCAAAAACATGTAAAATGTATTTAAAAAATTGTTAGTGCTTACTGTATATTATGAGTGAAGTTAATAAATTATCACCAGTCCCCAAGTTCCCACAGTTGATATATAGAGTTCACTTTTCTACTAAAGAGATTAAACTTGCTCTAATATCTGTTATTAGTCTAGTTAGTTGTTCTTGTTTATCCTTTGTTTTTGAAGAGGACCAATGATATCACAATCTTGGGATCAAGATATAGTACATTCAGCTGGGGCTAATCAGTCCAATATGAGTTCAAAAGGCTCTACTTCAAGTTAGGTACAAGTGTCTGTTACAACACAACAGCTGGGGTAGAGATGTCTCTGGATTTTTGCAGCTCATGTTTCCCTTGTGCTACTGTGATTCTACTTTACTCATGAAGTACAAGGCCTTCTTTAATTAAGGCACAGTGGGTGGTCATGCCGGTGTCTCTCATGTCTTACAATCCCTACTGAAGTTCTTCAAAGAAACTTTAACGACATCCTTATACTGCTTCTTCTGGCCATCATGTGAGTGCTTACCTTGTAAGAGTCCTGCATAAAAGTCTCTTAGTTAAGCATGTGTTTGGTATTTGGGCTACTCGGCCAGTCCACTGGAGTTACACTCTCTACAGTAGCATTTGAATGCTTGGAAATTCACCTCAAGAGAAGTCCTCCGATTTCAGAGAGGCCTGGGGAGACTTGTATGAACTGATACTGAGTGAAATCAGAAGAACCAGATCATTATACACGGCAACAACAAGACTATATGGTGATCAATTCTGATGGACATGGCTCTCTTCAACAACGAAATGTTTCAAACCAGTTCCTATTGTTCAGTGAAGAAAGCCATATACACCCAGAGAGAGGGATATGAAATGTGGACCACAACATAACATTTTCATGCTCTCTATTAATGTTTGCTTGCATTGTGTTTCCTTTTTCTCATTTTTTTTGTTCATGTAGATACGATTGTTCTTGCACAGTAAGATAAGTGTGGAAATATGTATACATACATTTGACTTGTCAAGTATTTTAATATAATTAACATGTAGTGGACTTCCTGCCATCTAGGGGAGGGGAGGGGACTAGGGGGAAAATTTGTAAAGGAAAGTTTTGTAAGAATCAATGTTGAAGAACTACCCATACATATGTTATGCAAATAAAAAGCTTTTAAAAAAAAAAAAAGAGAGAGAGAGAAGTCCTCAGTGTCCAGTGTCTCATCTTGCCAGGTGATCTTCAGGATCTTTCTGAGATAATTCAAACAGAAGTGATTCACTTTCCTGATGACACTGATAGACTGTCCAGATTTCATGAACATACAACAGTGAAATCAGCACAACAGTTCTGCAGACCTTCAGTTTGGTATACAAACTAATACCTTTTCTCTACTATACTTTCTGTGGGAGCCTCCTAAATGCACTGTCCATCTTTATAAAGAAAAAGGAAACAGGCAATCCGGTTACAATCATAGAGCATCTCTCTTTGTCATTGCTGGCAAGATTCTTATCAGAGCTTTTTTTAATTGGCTAATCCTTTATCTAGAAGATGGTCATTTGCCTGAGAGGCAGCGTGGCTTCAAAATGGGCTCTCCAAGGAATGGTTGACATGGTGTTTGCTGCCCAACAACTCTAGGAAAAATGCCAGGAACAGAACAGAGGTCTCTACATACTATCAGTTGTAAGGACTTATGGAAGAGTATGGTGAAATTTGGTTAACCAAAGAAGTTCCTCAGTATTGTACATCAGTTTCATGATGGCATGAGTTCTAGATAAAGGATGATGCTCTCACATTTTCCCAGTCACCAGTGGATTGAAGCAGGGTAGCATGCTTGTTTCCATGCTTATTTAGCCTAGTAATGAATGGACCCAGAGAGAGTCCCTGCCTGCAGAAAGAAAATTTAATGTTCTTAAACAGTGGAGTACTCTGTTTTCTATGTTATTTTGGCAGGTAGATAGCATAGTAGATGCCAAGGGCTAGTCAGAAAGACAAGTTCAAGTCTAGCCTCAAATCACTTATTGGACAAGGCACTTATTTATGTACTGTAAAATGGGAATAATAATAGTACTTACTTTTAATAGGGTTGTTATGAGGATCGAATGAGATAATATTTGTAAAACTCTTAGCACATGACTGTCACATAGAGAGCACTATATAAAAACTACGTATCAAAACAAATGATAAATAAAATATAAATAAAAAGCTAGCTATCATGATTATCATTATTATTATTGTTATTTCTGACCAAGAAATATTCAGAAAGCATATTGTTCTTCTGTATCAAGTAATTTTATTTAAATAAGTAGGTGGTTGGGAGTAGGAAAAGAGAGTTGGAGGGGCAAAAAGCCTCACCAGTCATTTTAAAAGTTGCAGGAAATCTGCCTTCCAAAAGATGCTGCTTGGAAAACCTTATTTCTAACTCACTCACCAGCTAGCCCTAGTCAGATTGTTCCTATATCATTGCTTCATGCAACATTATACTGACATTTCCTTATCTTCCCTTATGCTTTCCCTCTCCATTCTTGAAATATCTTTCTTTCCTACTCCCCTCACCCTATCTAAATCCTATCTTTCTTTTAAGTTCCAGCTTATTTTCTCCAAGAAATTTTCATCAGTGACTCTTGCCCATAATAAAGTCTTATTACATTTAAAAAAATTGGATATCTCCAGGTACATTTCATACTTTTCTCTTAAGCACATTCACTAAAAAGGCACAGAGTATTTTCAGATCCGAATTCATTTCTTACCCACAATTGATTCCTCTGGTCTTTTCCATCATGCTCCCTATACCTTCTTTCCCTTGTTCTCCCTGCTTTTATGCTTCCTTTTGGAAGTTGTTTTCTTTCATTAGATTGTAAATTCCTTGATGTCAGAGACTATCTTGTGCCTTTCATTGTATTCCCAGCATTTAACATAGCACCAGACTTAATACAAGTTTATTGAAGGATTAATTAGCAGTCATTAATCAACTATCATATCCTAGGCACCACATCCCTGGTATTCTGGACCACTTCCCTTGTTGGTGAAGTGGAATATTCAAATAGGAAGAAATACTCAGATGAAATTCAACAGTCAATAACAGGAGAAAAATTTAGGCATAGTAGACAAAGGATATTTAACAAAGATATTCATCAAGGAAATCACAAGTTGATTCAGCTGAACAAAGAAACTCTCCCTCCAAATTGCCCAAGGTGGTCCTCCAGCCAAGCATTTGAGAGTACCTGAAGATCCTTCACCTGTTTTGTATTCCAGCAATTAGAAAATGATGTCAATAGCTAGAACCTTTAATCCCATGAGTGAATTAGGCCTACAGAATTGTTTCAATACCTTTTAAAGAAAAACTAACTTAATTCACAAGAGAGCTAGAGGAGTTGGATATACCTACAGATACAAAGTTGTGGAGTTTTTAAATTATGTGTTCCCTGGGGCAGCTAGGTGGTGCAGTGAAGTCAGGAGGGCCTGAGTTCACATCTAGCTTCAGACACTTAATACTTCCTAGCTGTGTGACCCTGGGCAAGTCACTTAACCCCAAATGCCTCAGCAAAACAAAACAAAAAAAAATTATGTGTTCCCTGATCTCAAGGAGTTTATATTCTACTAAGGTGGGGGAGAGATGGCTATGATAATTACTTACACAAGTAAGTATAATACAAAGGATTATACTTGAAAAGTATAATATATACTTATATATAGTATAGTAGGTAAATACTTAATCCAATGGGTTAAGTTAAATAGATTAAATGACTTGCCCAGTAAATGACTGAGATCAGTTCTGAACTCAGGTCTATCCCAACTTCAAGCCCAGCACTCTATCCACTGAGCTATCTAGCTATGCTTCTTCTAGTCATACAGATTCACAAATTTAGTGCCATCTTCTCTTCTCCCCCCCCCCCCCAGTCATTGCACATCTGTGATCCATTAGCAAGTCTTATTTCATCTCTGTATTTTTCACATAAGTTTCCTTTGTTCTTGTATTCCTCCTCTCCACTCACATAAGCTTCCTGATTCCAGGTCCCCTCATTTTCCTGAGTTCAAATCTGGCCTCAGATACTTACTGGTGATGTGTCCCGTCGGCAAGTCATTTTACCCTATTTGCCTCAGTTTCCTCATCTGTAAAATGAGCTGGAGAAGGAAATTACAAACCACTTCAGTGTTTTTGCCAAGAGAGCCCCAAATGTGGTCAGAAAGAGACAAACACAACCTAAAATAACTGAACTACAACAATAATTGAACTATTAAGATAGCCTCCTATTTGGTCTCTTTGCCTTCAGCTTTTCTCCACTTCAATCCATCTTCCACAAAGCCATCATAGTTATTTTCCTAAAATGCTAATTTGTTCATATCACTCACCCATCCTTGCTAAAAAATGCCTATTGCTTGTAGGAGCAAATGGAATCCTTTTGATATTTAAAACTCTTCACAACCTGGCCCCTTCTAATTTTTCCAGTCTTCTCACATTCTCCTTGAGAACTCCGTCATACTGGCCTACTCACCCCATTCCATGCACAGGATACTTCATCTCTGATCCCTGGGCTTTTTCATTGATTGTTTCCCATGCCTGTTTTATAATCTCTGATCATTTCCACCTCCTAAAACCCCTGGTTTCAAGACAACTCACATGCCACCTTCCACATGAAACATTTCTTGTTCCTCTCAATTACTGGTGTACCCTCTCACAAAATTACCTTGTATATATGATCTGTATATTGTCTCTTTCATTTAAATGTAAGTTCTTTGAAGACAGGGATTTCCCTATTACCTTTGGATCCCCAGGACTTGGCACAGTGCCTGGCAGATGGTAAATATATCATAAATGCTCATTGATTGGATATGTCATTAGTGTGCTCTGGCAGTCAAAAAAAAGCTAATGCAATCTTGAACTGCAATAAAAGAACCATTGCTTTCAGGAATAGGGAAGTGATAGTCTCACTGTACTCTGCCCTTATCTGACTTTATCTGAAGCACTGTGTTCAGTTCTGAGTGTTGCAGTTTAAGAGAGATATTGATAAACCAGAGTGTATATAGTGGAGAGTAACCAGGATGATGAAAGATCTTAAGTCAATGTCATATGAGGCTTAGTTGAAGAAATTGGGTACATTTGACCTAGAGAAGATTCAAGGCAGAATATGAAAGCTATCTTCAAATTTTTGATGAATTGTCATATGGAGGAGGAATTGGACTATTTCCTATGGCTCTTAAGGGCAGAACTAGGAACAATAAGCAGAAGTTACAAAAAGGATAATTTAAGTTTCATATCAGGAAAAACCTCCTAAGAATTCAAGCTATCCAAAAATGCTAAGTGCCTCAGGCTGCCCCAAGAAGTGATGGATTTCACTATTGATCAAAGAAATGCAAATTAAGACAACTCTGAGGTACCACTACACACCTGTCAGATTGGCTAAAATGACAGGAAAAGTTAATGATGAATGTTGGCGGGGATGTGGGAAAACTGGGACACTGATACATTATTGGTGGAACTGTGAATGGAGCCAACCATTCTGGAGAGCAATCTGGAACTATGCTCAAAAAGTTATCAAACTATGCATACCCTTTGACCCAGCAGTGTTTCTATTGGGCTTATATCCCAAAGATATCTTAGAGGAGGGAAAGGGACCTACATGTGCAAGAATGTTTGTGGCAGCCCTTTTTGTAGTGGCTAGAAACTGGAAACTGAAAGGATGCCCATCAATTGGAGAATGGCTGAATAAATTATGGTATATGAATGTCATGGAATATTATTGTTCTGTAAGAAACAACCAGCAGGATGATTTCAGAGAGGCCTGGAGAGACTCGCATGAACTGATGCTGAGTGAAATGAGCAGAACCAGGAGATCATTATACACGGCAACAATAAGACTATACAATGATCAATTGTTTTTTTTTTTAATTTTTTTTTATTTTATTTTATTTGCATAACATATGTGTGGGTAATTCTTCAACAATAACCCTTACATAGCTTTCCGTTACAAATTTTCCCCCCCAACTCCCTACCCCTCCCCTAGATGGCAGGATATCCACTACATGTTAATTATGTTAAAATATTGGCAAATCGAATATATGTATGCATATTTCCAAACTTATCATTGTTGTGCAAGAAAAATCTTATCTACACAAACGATATATCAGATAAAGGAAACACAATGTAAGCAAACATCAATCAAGGAGTATGAGAATGTTATGTTGTGGTCCACATTTCACATCCCTCTCTCTGGGTATATATGGCTTTCTTCAGTGAACAATTGGAGGTGGTTTGAAACATACAATGATCAATTGTGATGGACATAACTCTCTTCAACAATGATTCAACTGGTTTCAAACCAGTTCCAATTGTTTAGTCATGAAGAGGCTTGTGGGATCTAAGTGTGGACCACAACATAGCATTTTCATATGCTAGCATTTTGATGTTTGCTTGCATCATTTTCCTTATCAGGTTTTTTTTCTTGTAGATCCGATTTTTCTTGCACAGCAAAATAACTGTATAAATATGTATACATATATTCAATTTGTCATATATTTTAACATAATTAACATGTATTAGACTACTTGCCATCTAGGAGAGAGGGTGGGGGGAAGGAGAGAAAAATTTGGAACAAAAAGCTTTGCAAGGGTCATTGTTGAAAAATTACCCATGCATATGTTTTGCAAGTAAAAAGCTTTCATTTAAAAAAAAAAAAGTGGTGGATTTTCCCCTTTAGAGATCTGTAAGCAAAAGTTGGATAAACTACTTGTAAATAGGTATGCCTTTCCCTAGACTAGATGATCACTGATTGATAACCAAAATTCTGTGATTCTGTGATTACCAGAAAAGTAAGACAGTAAAGACTCAGTTGAAGCTGGATAACCTAATTTTGGAATGGATTGTGCATTATTTTATGACTTTCATCAGCAATTTAGGAATAAAGTATGACCCAGAATCGAAGAAATACTTCACATTCTATCTGATCACTCGCACCCACCACTTCCTTGCCATCCACCTTACTTATCACAGCTCTCTCCCAGATCAATTTCTACTTGTTACTCTAGGAAAAATAAATAAATGAAGACTATTGAGACTTCTTGGAAGGGAATAACAACAACCCCATGATTCCACTCACCATTCAGGTGACCTCCCAAACCAAAACACCCTTTCCTAATTACCATTCTTAAATATATTGTCTCCCCCAACCAGAATGTAAGCTTCCTGAGAGCAGAGATTGCTTTTTTTTTTGTATTTGTATACAAGTACTTAATAAATACTTTTCATTGACATGCTTTTCTAAAAAGTTAGACTCAAAGTTGGAAGATAGTTATTTTTCATCATTGATGTTGTTGTTTTGGTCCTTCCTCTTGTTATTAATTCTAAGGTATCCAGGGCCATGATTTCTTATCTAATGTTAATCACTGGATGGGCATTGCTTCAGTCAGAGACCTGGGAAAGACCTTAAACTTAAAAAGACTAAAGTCTCCGTCTGCATCTAGGGCAATCTCCAGTCATTCTGATCTATACTTTGTCATTGGACCCAGATGGCTTTGGGGGAGAGTGTGAGTTACTTTGCCTCACTTAAATTCAATTTACTTGCAAATCATGACATCACTTTCCTAATGTTATGATCCTTTTTTTTTTTTTGACTTAAAACTTTTGTAAATTTATTTGCTTTATGAACATTGATTTATGAATTATGTTGGAAGAGAAAAATCAGAACAAAAGGGGAAAACTATAGGAGAGATTTAAAAAAAAAAAAACAGAAAAAAGAGATGGACATAGCATTTGTTGATTTACATTGTCTCCTTACTTCTTTTTCTAGATGCAGATGGCATTTTCTGTCCAAAGTCTATTGAGAATCCTTTGGATCACTGAACCACTGAGAAGAATCAAGTCTTTCATAGTTGATCATCACACAGTCTTGCTGTTATTATGTACACGTATTCCTGGTTCTGCTTGTTTTGCTCAGCATCAATTCATATAAATCTTTCCAGGCCTTTCTAAAATCAACTTGTTCATCATTTTATATAGAACAATAATATTCCATTATCTTCACATACCACAACTTGTTCAACCATTTCCTAATTAATGGGCTTTGCTACCACACTTCTTTGCTGCCATAAAAAGAGCTGCTACAAACATTTTTGCACATGTGGGTCCTTTTTGCTCCTTTATGATTTCCTTGGGAGACAGACCCAGTAGTGGCTCTGCTGGGTCAAAGGATATGCACAGCTCTTCAGGCACAGTTACTCTCCAGAATGGTTGGATCATTTCACAACTCCACCAGCAATGTATTAGTGTCCCAGTTTTCACACATTCCCTTCAACATTTATCATTATCTTTTCCTATCATCTTAGCTAACCTGAGAGATGTGAAGTGGTACTTCAGAGTTATTTTAATTTGCATTTCTCTAATCAATAGTGATTTAGAGCATTTTTTCATATAACTACAGATGGCTTTAATTTTGTCATCTGAAAAGTTTTCATATTCTTTGACCATTTATCAATTGGGGAATGACTTATAAATTCTTATAAATTTGACACAGTTCTTTATATATTTTAGAAAGGAGACCTTTATTAGAAATACTGGCTGTAAAGATTTTTTCCTAGCTTTGTACTTCCCTTTTAATCTTGATTCTGTTGGTTTTGTTTGTGCAAAATCTTTTTAATTTAATATAACCAAAGTAGTCCATTTTGCCTTTCATAATGTTCTCTGGTTCTTCTTTGGTCATAAATTCCTCCCTTCTCCAAAGATCTGGTAATTTATCAGATATATAAATTATCCCTTGTTCTCCTAATTTGTTTATGGTATTATCCTTTATGCCCCAAACATGTACCCATTTTGACTTTATTTTGGTATGGGGTGTGAAATGTAGGTCTATCCTGAGTTTCTGACATTTTCAAGTTTTCCCAGCAATTTTTGTCAACTAGGCTTGATTATTGTGTCATGTGCATCTAATCTATTCCACTAATCCACTATTCTATTTCTTATCCAGTATCAAATGGTGTTGATGACTGCTGCTTTATAATATAGTTTTTGGTTTGGTATTACTAAGCTACCATCTTTTGTATTTTTTTTTTCATTAATTCCCTTGATATTCTTGGCCTTTTGTTCTTCAAGATGAATTTTGTTGTTTGATATGACACTGAATAAGTAGACCAATTTAGATAGAATTGTCATTTTTATTATATTAGCTCCAACTATCCATGAGCAATTGATATTTTTCCAGTTATTTAGATATGACTTTATTTGTGCAAGAAATGTTTTGTAATTATGTTTATATAGTTCTTGGGTTTATCTTGGCAAGTAGATCCCCAAGTATTTTATTTTATCTTCAGTAATTTTAAATGGAATTTCTCTATCTCTTGCTGATTGGCTTTGCCAATAATATATAGAAATGCTGATGATTTGTGTGGACTTATTTTATATCCTGCAACTTTGCTAAAGCTATTAATTGATTCCAGCAGATTTTTGGATGATTTTCTAGGATTTTCTAAGTTTATCATCTTTGAAGAGTGATAGTTTTATTTCCTCATTGCCTATCCTAATTCCTTTAATTTCTCTTTCTTTTCTTATTGCTAAAGCCAACATATCTAACACAATGTTTTTTTTTTTTTTTTTAATTAAAGCTTTTTATTTGTATAACATATGTATGGGTAGTTCCCCAGCATTGATCTTTACAAAGCTTTCCATTACAAACTTTACCCCCAGTCCCCTCCCCTCCCCTAGATGGCAGGAAGTCCACTACATGTTAATAATGTTGAAATACTTGACAAGTTGTGCAAGAAAAATCCTATCTACAAGAAAAAAAAAAAGAGAATCAGAGAAAGGAAACACAATGCAAGCAAACCTCAACAGAGAGCATGAAAATGTTATATTGTGGTCCATATTTCATATCCTTCTCTCTGGGTGTATATGGTCTTCTTCGGTGAATAATTGGAACTGGTTTGAGACAATTCTTTGTTGCAGAGAGCCATGTTCATCAGAATTGATCATCATGTAATATTGTTGTTGTTGTCTAACACAATGTTGAATAATAGTGGTGATAATGGGCATTCTTGTTTCACCCTTGATCTTATCAGGAACATGTCCAGCTTCTCTCCATTACAAATAATACTTGTGAGGCAGCTAGGTGGTGCAGTGGATAGAGCACCAGCCCTGAAGTCAGGAGGACCCGAGTCCAAATTTGATCTCAGAGACTTAACATTCCCTAGCTGTGTGACCCTGGGCATGTCACTTAACCCCAGTTTGCCTCAGCAAAAAGCAAAACAATAATAATAATACTTGCTGTTGGTTTTAGATAGATATTGCATCTTATTTTAAGGAAAGCTCTCTTTATCCCTATGTTCTCTATTGTCTTTAAAAGGAATGGGTGCTGTATTTTGTCAAAAGCCTAATCTATTGAGATTATATTATTTCTGTTAATTTTGTTATTGATATAGTTGATTATGGTAATAGTTTTCCTGATACTGAACCAGCTATCTTGTGAGTAGTAGGAGTTACCCCACAGGAGATTCCAGTTGGATGATACAGTTCCTTCCTTCTCTCCTTCATTCCCTCATTCCTTCCTTCCTTCCTTCTTTCCTCTACAACCCTCTTTCCAGAGGAGAGTTCATTTCTTGAATTAAACTGCCAAGTATTCAAACCCTATTGCACAACTCCATTGGGCTGGCCACATTGTTCAAATACCAAATGTACATTTGCCAAAAAATTTATTTTATAGAGAACTTACAGAGAGCAAGTGTTCACAAGGTGGTCAGAAAAAGTGATACAAGGACACTCTCAAGTTCTCTCTGCCTCACAAGTATTATTTGTAATGGAGAGAAGCTGGACATGTTCCTGATAAGATCAAGGGTGAAACAAGAATGGCATGCCATGCTGGACAGTCACATTGTTGAATTGACTGTATGACATGGGAGACACTGGCATGGGACTGTCCAGCATGGCATGCCCTCACCAGAGAAGATGCTATGCTCTATAAGCAAAGCAGAATTGAATTAGCTCAGAAGAAACTAGAGATGTACAGTTAGAGAAGCTACCCCAACTGTTCATAGGGAACATTTGTAGCCCAAGTGTGGCAGAGCATTCAGAGTTCTTATAGTTCTGATCAGCCACAGTCTGACACACTGTAACTCGACTCTAAGATAGTGGTGTCATTTTGTTCCTCTTTGAGAAGTCCAACCTACTAACCCACCAACTTGCCATCCTTCCTTCTTCCCTCCCTTCTTCTTCCCTTCCTTCCCTCTTTTCCATCCCTCCTTTTTTTTTTCTTCCTCCCTGCCTCCTTCCTTCCTTCTTTCCTTTCTTATCTCCCTTCCTTCCCTTTCTTCCTCCTCTCCCTTTGGCTATATAGGGTATCATACCCAAAGGAATGTAAATTTTGATCACCATGACCTTGCAAGATATCTTGGGGTTTATGGGTTAGAGCTCTTTCTTAATGACCATGCCTTAAAACCAAATCACAGGACTCTCTTTGATTGGCCAACAATACATCCCAGTCCTAGGCTCACTAGGTCCTATTTTGGGTCCCAAGGCTCAGAGTGAGTGTAAATATCAATTGATTCAGTTTTGGCCAGAAACCCTGAGGGTCTTCCCCTCCCAGCTGATTTTTTTTTTTCAACTAAGTAAAAGAGGCCATTCTTTGCCTTATTTCTTATCTAGCCTTACTCCCTGAATGGGCATTGCTTTCAGTCAAACTGAGACCTAGGAAAGAACTTAGTTTAAAAAGGTCAGGATCTCCCATCACATGGGGACCATGGCCAGTCATCTTGATCTATATCTTGCCACTGCAAGCAGCTGGCTCTGGAGTAGAAAGTGAGTCTGGTGACTTTGCACAGCCCTCCCTCACTTAAAATCAATTCATTTGCAAGTCATGGCACCACCTTCAGGAAGTCATGGTCCTCTTTGGGAAGAAAGGACAAACACATAACTCTGAGGTCAAGATAATTGTGAAGGGAAAGAAGGAAGGCTGGAACTGAAACAATTACTGGGAGAGTTTTTGGGGAGGACAAAGATTAGGACTATTAAGGAACAGAAAATTATAAGCATAACTGGGGAATTTCAGAATTTATTTCAGAAATGTAACAGTTCTGGGTGATAATGAGGTCTAAAGTGTGACGATCACAGTGAATAGCTGAGACAAAGTATGAACAGAGGTCATGGGAGTTGAGAAGTTAGTAAACCAGGAGGCCAGGGTGTTAGAAAAATTAATTGAATCCTGAAGCATCAAGAATGAAGACCTTGGAACAGAGAGGAATACTGGAGACAAGTGCTAAACTCATCAGAGAGAAAGGGAAAATGAACTGGAGCCTGAGAGAATACATTTTTAATGTGTATGTTCCTCCAACCTGATAGAAAGTTTAAAGTCTGAAGTCATTGCTAATAATCCTTTTTATGTCCTTCAGAATTACTGACAGGGTACTGGGCACAAAGAACCATAACTAAAAATTTTTGCCTTTGGAGCCCATAGTATGAAAGGTGCCTTCAGTTAAGGTGGGGTATATGAGGAGAAGCTTCACATGAGGAGGGAACCAAGAGATAGACCTTTGCTAGAAACCCCACAACAGCAGAGGAGTTCAACCCAGTCTTCTGATAATTCCTTGTTGTAACTAATAATGCTTCCTCACTAGGTCCTATGTTCTGTGGTTCAAAGCAGCTGAAGGACTGCAAACACTATTAGTCTTCAAAATGCAAGGTCTTGGGCCAAAGCTCAGAGGATCAATAAATACTTGTTGATGGTATGCAATATTTTTGCACCTGCTTAGGTTTCCCCTAAGCTCAAAACAAAACAAAACAAAACAAAATCCAACAACCTTGCATTAAACCCACTATCTCTCTGTAGTTATCATGTTCCGTTTTCTATCAACTTCTCTGCCTCAATTCACTTAGTACTCATTCATTAATTTGATGCTACTACTCCATTGTCCAATTTAATAAACCAGTAGAGCCTTCCCTTATAATGGGAGTTCTGGCTTTAATAGTGTACAATTGCACTAAGACTTTTGGACATTCTCTATCTGGCTACCTTGTAACTTGTTTATTTTTATTCTGTATCTCTCCTGTTTATATGAGTGCAAGTTCACTGATAGAATATACACTCCTTGAGGGCAGGAGCTGTTTCATTTTTTCTCCTTTGTGTCCTCCAGTGACAAACATCCATCAGCAGACCTTTAATGTTTATGGATTTATATTAACAAAGAACTTTGGAGTTTGAGGAGATAAAGAAAGGGTTTTCTTAGTTTAGGGATGAAAGAAATTCTCTGTACTAACATAGGTCAGTATGTTCTCTGCACTTTGTAGTAACCTAGAACACTGAGATCACTAAGTGATTTATGCCCAGGATCTCACTGCTAGTATATATCAAGAGATAAGCCAACTCTTCCAACCAAAAGTCCTACTCAGTCATATTCCTATTCATCAAGAAGATTCTTGTTAACTTTCTGAATGTTCTGGCTCTTTCTATATCTCCATTGCTTCCTCCCTCTATTCAACCCTCTGCCTTTGATCTGCTACTCTTTCTGGGTTTGAGCTATTTCAACGGCTCTCTCTCTCCTCCCCCCCTTTCCTTCTCTCTGTCTCTCTTTCTTCCCTCCTCCTCTCTTCCCCTCTCCTTTCTCTCTGTCTCTCTGGGAATTCAATTCAACTTAATAAGCATTTAATAAGTACCTACCATAAATAAGGCACTGTGCTTGTTACTATGAATATCAGAAAAAAGCAAGTTTTAAAAAGTCCCTGCCTTGAGAAGCTTATACCACCAGACGAATTGTTGGTACCCTTCATCAGAAATCAATCTGGCAAACTGTCATATGTCCTTGGCTCTCAAAGAGGCCCATGACATCAAGAGTTATTGAGTCTTTATCACATGCAAGAAGACTTTGGGCTGATCCCAACCCTCAAGGAGGCAGTATTTTACTAAAAGAATACAAAATTAAAATATGTAAGCAAACACAAAGCATATACTTAGTAATTTCAAGAAAGAGAAAATAAGGACTATAGATAGAAGACAGCACCTGTTCTATATAGCCTTAGCAAAAGTTAAGGATTCTTTTTTTTTTAAGATTCTTTTCTTTTTAAATTTTGAATTCCAGATTCTTTCCCTCCTTATACCCCCCACCCACTGAGAAGACAAAAATTATATCAGTTATACAGATGAAATGTAAAACACATTTCCATATCAGCCATATCAAAAAAAAAAAAAAAAAGCAAAAAAAAGTTAGAAAACTAATTTCAATTTGTATTCAGGGTTCATCAGTTTTCTCTCTCTTTTGGGGTAGCATTTTTTTCATCATGAGTCCTTTGTAATTGTCTTGGATCATTGTATTGATCAGAGCAACCAAATTTTTCATGGTTGATCATCATTACAATACTGTTGTGACTATGTACAATGATCTGGTTCTTCTCAGTTCATTTTGCAACAGTTCATATAGGTCTTAGCATATTTTTCACAAACCAGCCCCTCATCATTTCCCACAAGAAAACAGCACTCCATCTCAACCATACGCCACAGATGATTAACTATGAAAGGCTTGGTTCTTCTCAATAGTTCAATGATCCAAAGCAATACCAATAGACTTTAGAAAGAAAATGCCATCTACATCCAGTACTATGGAGACTGAATGTAAATCAACACATGCTAGGTTCACTTCTTTTTTCAGTATTTTTTTTTCTCCCCTGTGGTTTTTCCCTTTTGCTCTGATTTTTCTCTTCCCAACATGATTCATAAAACAATGTATACTAAAAATTAATAATTTTTTAAAAAGTCATATGCCACCAATTGATGACCATTATCCCCTACATTCCCAGTACTATGCTACCACAAAAAGAGCTGCTATAAATGTTTTTATGCATTATAGGTCCTTTTCTTTTTAATTTGATCTCTTTGGGATACAGACCTACCAGAAGTATTGTTGGATCAAAGGATATGCATAATTTCATAGCTTTTTGGCACATATGCTTTTGGGCATAGTTCCAGATTCTTCTCTAGAATGTTTGAACCAGTTATCTACTTCACCAGCAATTTATTATTATTATCTGTTATTATTATTATTATTATATATAATATATATATAATATATATATATTATGTTATATATATTATATATTAATATAATATATTATATATATATATTATAATATTATTATTATTATTATCTGTTTTCCCTCTCCAACATTTATTATTTTTGATAGATATAAGGTGGTAACTCAGAGTTGTTTTAATTTACATTTCTCTAATCAATAGCTATTTTGAGCATTTTTCCCTTTAAAATTATAGATAGCTTTGATTTCTTCTGAAAAGCCTGTTCAAATAGAGAGAGGCCATCTATCAATTGGGGAATGGCTCTCATTTTTATGTTTGACTTAGTTCCTTATATATTTGGAAAATGAGGTCTTTAACAGAGAAACTTGCCACAAATGTGTTTTACATTACTTCAACGTACCTTAGCAAAAAAAAAAAAAAAAAAAGTAATTTCTCTGATTATCTCTTTTAATTAAATCCAGTTATTGCTTTTGCTTTGTTCATTATTGCTTTGTTGTTCAGTCATGTTTGACTCTTCCTGTCCCTATGAGGAAATTTCTTGGCAAAGATACTAGAGTAGTTTGCCATTTCTTTCCCCAGCTTATTTTAAGATGAGAAAACTGAAGCAAACAGGGTTAACTGATTTGCCCAGGGTCACACAACTAGTAATTGCCTAAGGCTGGATTTGAACTTGGATTCTCCTGATTCAAAGGCTAATATTTTATCCTTGTTTCCCCAACCTGTTTTACTTTAGCTGAAGCATAATAGATTCCATTCCAGCCTTTTATTTTAATTGTGTCCTTCTGTATTGTGTGGCTCTTGTAAGCAACATATTGTTGGATTCTAGTTTCTAGTTCATTCTGCTACCTGCTTCATGGGTTGGCTCATCCCAATCACTCTCACAATTGTGCTTATTAGCTGTGTATTCTCCTGTTTATCCTTCTTTCTATCCTATTCCCCTCAAAAGTCTGTTTTGTACTGTCTTTTTAAAATTTCCCTCTTTTTTATCATCCCGTCCCAATCTCTTTTTCTTATACATACCACATGCACACACACATACACACACATATATACATACATATATGCACACACATTCACACCCATCTACATATACATATATCTATATACATATACATGGAGCAACATGAACATATCTAAAATATTCAGATAAAAAATATATACACACACGCATTTACCCATATGTAAACATGTATTTAAAACAGTATTAGTATGGCTGACAAATAATGTAGATTTCTCTCTTGATTGAATCCTTAAGTTTGACTGTCTAAGATCAACAATTACTAGCTTTACTTTTTTTTTCTACTCCTGATCCTTGTTGTAGTGTTTGTGTATATCTCTTCATTCCTAACCCTGCTAACTCTTCTACTCTAATTCTGCTCCTTAACTTGCCTTGCTATTACTTAATCTCCTCTCACCCAGGGATCCCTCCTTTGTCTTCTTTCCCCACTCTATGCTTCCCCCTCTCCCCATCCCTCCTCCTTTATTTGTTTTATAGATTTTGGAGTGTGTTATTACCCTTCATGGCATACACACAGTGTTGCCCATTTAACCCATTCCCTATTTCATGAGTTTTCGGAACTACAAACCCTTCTTCCCCCTCTAATGCCTCTATATCTATTCTTCCTCCGCACTTCATTTGTGTAACATAATTACTATTTTTACTTTTTCCTAGACAATTTAGCTTTTTTAGAGTCAGATCATACCCAACTCTGCCCCAATCTTTCTTTTGATGATTGCTGATGTCAGTCTTAAACATATGGTATACATTTCCATGTAAAAAGCATAAACAATGTATTGAGTTTGGGTTTGGTTGAAAGTCTTGAAAATCTTCAAGTTCATTGAATGTCCATTTTTTTCCATTCAGTATTATGGATAATTTTGCTGGATATGATGTTTTTGTCAGCAGACATAGTTTTTTTGATTGCCAATATATAGGATTCCAGGATCTGTGATTTCCCAATCTCTTTTTCTCTTCCCTTCCTATTACTTTATTGAGATTTCTAGATCCAGTGTGTACATGTGTAGATATGTGTGTACATGCATATTGTATACATATAAAATATGCATGTATTGTTCTCCCTTTGAATCAATTCCAATGAGAATAAAGTTCAAACACTGCCCACAATTCTCCTCTTCTTCCCACCTACATTGTAAAAGCTTCCTTGAGAACCTCTTTTATGTGAGAAAACTTTCCCCATTCTACTCCTCCTTTCCCTCTTCTCCCAGGGCATGTCTTTCTCACTCCTATTGGTTTTTAAAAAATCATTCTAACATAATCAACTCACACCTGTGCCCTCTCTATATAGAGTCCTTCTAACATGTAGAAGCTACATGTATCATCTTCACATATAGGAATATAAACAGTTTAAATCCTTTAAGATTTTGGTTGGGCTTAGATCCAATGAGCATTTGTCTTCTGAGATTATATCTTGGTTTTTCCTATCACTATAATACCTTTTTATGGTCAAATTCTTTGTTCTTTGTTCATTTTTCCAGCCTATTTCTTCACTTCGAACTTTATGTTAAAGTTGGCTTTTGCTCACCAAGGAGTGAAAAGGCATGAGTCCCAACTTCAAGCTTTTTTCTGCTTCTATTTTCAGAACTAGATCTGGTGGTCTGCAAGTTTTGGGTGTTTCCAAGGTAGCATGATCTTGGAAGAGGTGTGGTCACTGCTCTCCAGGTCTGCACACTGGTCCTTACTCCAGAAGAGCCCCTGGTCCTCTTCAGCTAAAAGTACCAGTGTCCTTCTTGGTCATGAAACTGTGACCAGGGCCCCTGCTCACTTGTGACCAATCACAAGCATTCATCTCTGTCCTAGAACTGGGACCCAGAACTATTTATGGGCAATAGAGTTGCCAATAAGCATCAGCTTCACCCGGGTCAGCAAGGGGGCCCCTGTAATCTTTTTATGATCACTTATCCAAACCCCTACCTCTGGACTGAAAGCTCCAAAAGCTACTGCTGTCACTGCTGCTGCTGTCACAGCTATCTCTGAGGCTCATACTGATGGTCTGGGCCTGTGGTGTTACAGATCTCTCCTAAGTTGTCTTAGGTACAAAAAGTATCTCCTTCTGACCTTTTGTCGGTTCTACTATTCCAAAATTTAGCTTGAGGGATTAATTTTAAAATTATTTGGAGGGGAATGTTAGGAGAGTTCATCTAGGTCCTGGACTGTATTCTGCCATCTTGGCTCTACCTCCTTTTGACTGAAGTCAGGGATTCTAAGAGGTGGAAGTGAGGAAGGTGGGGTATATAAGGGCACTTATAATAAGGGAGACGGAATTTTTTATAAGGAAATAGGAGCTGATAGCTCAGGGAAAGTAGAAGTCAGATTGAAAGACTTCAGATGACAAGTGGAGTATTTTGTACTTGATCCACATGGCCAGATCTATATTTTGGCAATGTTAATTTGGCAGTTGTATAAAGAAAGGAATAATGGAGAAGGGAGCCACTGGAAGCAAGAATATCACAATGTTTATTATATTAATGAAGAATAGAGATGATGAAGGCTTGAACCAGAATGGAGAGAAAAGAGGACTTATCTTTTATCCCTAACAGCATGATATAGCTCAGTTTTCTTGGCAAGCATCCTGGACTGATTTGCCATTTCCTTCTCTCATTTTACAGATGAGGAAATTGGGGCAAAATTAGGTGAATTGCCCAGGATCAAAACCTAGTGTCTAAGAGGTTTGATTTAAATGATGTGGATGAATCTTCCAGATTCCAAGACCAGTGTTCAATACATAACTACTTAGCTGCCCCACCTTAATCTTATCTCTAACTTTACTTTAGGCTAAATTCAAACCCTAAACCTAACCCAACCCTAATCTTAACCTCAGTCAAAAGATTATTGGATTTGAAGTTGGAGGGTGGGGACTCAAATGCAGATTCTGACACTAATCCTATGACCTTGGGCAAGCCATAAATGGTCTTTCGGTACCTCATTTTACTCTTCTATAAAATAAGGTATTAAAACAGATGTCTCCTATGATATCTTCCAGCTCTAAAGCTGTGCCTCTATAACTGCAAGTGATTTTCTACGTCCTCCTAAAGGTCTCTGCTATCCATCCTTTCCTCTTTAGTCCCGCTGGCACCACGTCACCTCTTGACATTATCCCTTCATATCAAGATCTTTGCAATGGCCTCCAAAACTGTCTCACGTTTATAAACCAGAGAGAGAGATCTAGGAGCCTATGACAAGTAGCTGTAGCAGACACAAAAGATTCACGACCCCCCCTTCGCCCTGTCCCCCGTTTCAGTTCAGGGTTGCCCGTCTTTAGCTGATGGGAACAATCCCCTAGCTCTCCCCAAAGGCCGGGCTTGCTCGAGCTTCCCACGGCCCTACAAATAGGTCCCTTGCCTGCACTGGGACTAAGGAGGCTAGGGACAGCAGATGTTAAGAGTAATCACCAACTCTCTTTGCCTCCTTTCCCTTTCTCAGCTCCACTGGCCTGGTTTTCCTCCTGCCTAGTCGCTTCCACCGCCCAAAACCCCGCATTTTCTCCTCCCCCATTATACCCATTAACCCCAAACCCAGAGACAGCACATCCCGCCCCTAAACCCACGACCCCCCACGAGAGGCCGGGGGAGGGGGCCGGGCGAGTCCAAAAGGAGCGAACACTTAGGTGGAAGGCGCGTGTCGGGGTCTGGGTATCGGAAGCGCCCGAGCTGGCGCACGAGAAGTCTCCATCGCCCAGGGCTAGGCGGCTGCAGTAAAAGGACAGCCCCGCATCCGCGCTTCAGGAAGCTTCTGCAGCGCACCCTGCGGGGACTCTTGCAGTCCCCCGAGCTCCACCATTCCCGCGCCCCCCCGCCCTGCGGCAGTGGTAGCGCCCGAACGCCCCGCGTCACCCATTGTTTACAAATCGAACTGAACCGGCTGAGCTCCAGTTCCCGGAGCTGCGGTGGCGGCGGCGGCGGCGGCACTCGGTGGCCCCCACGCTGCCGGCTCGCTCCTAGACCCTAGCGCCTTGTCTTCGGCAGCTGCCGCCGGAGCCGGTCGGGGAGTGAGGGGGAGCGGCACCAGCGGCGGCGGCGGAGCTCCAGAGACCGAGCTGCTCACCGAGGCCATGCCGTGCCGGAGAGAGGAGGAGGACGAGGACGACGAGGCGCCGGCGGCAGCGGGAGAGGAGGAGGAGGACGCCGAGGGGGAGGGGGAAGAAGAGGAGAGCTTCCTCGTGCTGCAGCAGTCGGTGACTGTCGGGGGATCGGGGGACGTGGACCGGCTGGTGGCCCAGATCGGGGAGGCGTTGCAGCTAGACCCGGCACACGGGAGCCGGCCCGCCCCCCGGGGATCCCTGCCGCGCAAGCAGCCGTTCCGGCCCCCGGTCCTGCAGCTGCTGCCGCCTCCGGGGCCGGTTCCGGCGCCCCTGCAGCAGTCGGGACCGCTGCAGTGCCCTGGGAGCGGGGCCGGCGCTGCCCTGTCCTGGGCGAGCGACATGGACGCCATCGCGCCCCCTCTGCCTCGTGTGCCCTCTGGTCCCTGCGTCCCAGGGCGGGCACCGGGCCGGAGCAGCGCCTCTGCCCCGCACATCTGCAAGCGGGGCTTCCCGCAGCCGCTGGCG
>JAJPUD010000268.1:130263-187249 GCA_023553655.1 Myrmecobius fasciatus | reverse complement strand
TCCGCCTTTGCCCCTGGCTGTGCAGGAGGCTGAGGCAGAAGGAATCCTGTCTCCCTGCAATCCTCGAAGACCAGCCTGCTCTAACCCGGAGGGCCTCCGCAGCCAGCTACTGCACAGACTTGCAGATGGCATCTTGGTCCCAGGCAGCTAGTGAGCCCAGCAGGTTCAGGGGCAAAAAAGAAGAGGGATAGCTGAGAGCCTGAAAGCCCAAGCCCCACGAACAGACATGAATGAACTTGGAGTGGGGAACAGGGGTTCCAAGGCAAAGGGAATGGGTACCTTTTTCAAGGTTATAGGGGTGATGAATGGTGATGTAGAATAGAACTGTAGTGTGGGAGGTTTGTGAGGGAGTGCTTAGCAGACTAAGGTCTCATCGGACTGAGAATTAGAGCCTCTCGGTCTAATTAGGATGAATATATCCTATTTATAGACAGACTACACTACTGGTCCAAGAGCATCAGCAGAAGATACTCTAACATTAGTGGTGCTGACTTGCACAGAGCCATCCACGGCACTAGCGTGGTTGCCATGTGACCAACAGCATACCTTTTGCAAGACTCCTTAACTGGACACCTCTATAGGTGCCTTTGGAACAGAGTTGTGTTTTTTCTTCTGTGCAATATTAACTGGCCTTTTAAGAGGAATTACACCTTCCATCTTGGCCTCCTTAGCATATGTTCTATTCCACAGGAGCTAACCATTAGGGATGAGCTCAGAATGGAGAATTATTCCGGTTACCTGCTTTGACTTGACCCAGTTTGTTTTCACTACTGGTAGCTTGCTTTGACTCATTGAGGAGTAGGAGGGGGGGAGAGTAGGAAGGGAGAGAACGGTTTAAGAGCAGCAAGAAGAAACAAGGTGTCTTAACCCAACTTGAAAACTTGATAGCTTTTTCCAAACTATATTTGGTTCTCTGAATTGTGGATTCTTACTGCATGAAAACAATCCTATAAAATGTGAGGAAAAAAGAAAATTAGTAAAAGCTTGGGTGGAGTGGCCTGAAACAGATTGGCTGCCAACCTCCTTCTTCTACGCTTTTGCATTGCAGCAGCCTGATGTTTCTGAGACTATCTCACACCAGGTCATGGTAGGGAATGAGCTGGAGAAAGGATTTGTTTGTGGGGAAGGAAGAATTCGAGGTTCACCTGTCTGTCTAGAGTGGTTTTTGAAAATCTGCCCTTGCAATCTGTTCTGAAGATCCTGGTTTTCCACACATGGTGCTGTGGTTCTCTGGATAAGGGAGTAACTGCATGTACTGCGCCTCCTCAGAGGGAGCCCTGTGTTTTGAAACTGCTAAGAGTCTCCTGAGGACATGCACCTTGTGCTTGTAGCTACTAGTTGGGAGAGAGACCTGTGTGCTGTGCATGTGTGCATGTACACGTGTGTGCACATGTCCACAGGCTTCTGTGTTGACACTGCTCCCACTTTTGCTGCTCCTTTCTTTTTTGGACAGGTAGTGGGATGTCTTATAACCTGTCACAATACTGCTGGTCATTAAGATTTCCTTTCTAGGACATTCTTCCTTGTTTATATGTTCAGGCCATTTAGTAGAGGTCCCAGCATCCTGAGAAAGAGGTCCATTTAAATGTGTTTGTCTTTGAGGCTATTTGTGGTATCTCCTGCAGCTCCCCTGAATGAATGGGGTTTGTTTCCTCTTGTCTCCTTCCCTCCCTTACTTTTTTGAGTGAATCCAGTATTTTGAAAATGTGACCCTCTGCATAGAAAAACTGCAAGCATTTTCCTTTAAGGTGGTTCAAATATATGTTTTTTTGTTTTTTGAAGTTTCAATGGCTTGGTCATCATCCAGATGTGGCTATTGATGTGTGTGGATGTGTGCTTGTGTATATATCACCTACACACATACACACATCCTCACACACATACACTTCGCAGCGGAGTGTTTGAAATTGTGGTGGTCCTGATTTATAGGATTCTATCTTTACTGAAGTATCTATGTTCAATAAAGTTGTTTTTTGTTTTCTGTTTTTGTTTATACAAAAGGAAGTCTAACCACTGGATTTCCATGGAGATGAAAACATGTCAGCATGGATTATGTATGACAATTAGCCTCTATTCCTCAGCATTCTTCTGTCCTGTAAAAAGATAGGATAAATGTATTCTACAGTGCTTTTAGAGCTACCTTAAAATTAAGATCAAATCCTAGAAACCCACATCTCCCTCCCTCCTATTTATCAAAGTAAGACTGTAATAAGGGAGTGAAATATCATTCAATGCTGCCTTACTCATGCAACTTAACTACACAAGAAATAGGTCTGCCACTTTTGAAAATATCCCATCCCAAGCATCGTCCCATCCCAAGGGTGGAGGTAATGAAGGTTATGTTGTAAGCTTTCTTCTCTCCCCCCCCCCCTTTCTGGTTTATTAACATCCTACAATATATCTTCTCATTCCAACCACTAATCTAGGACAGATCTGACTTATGTGTCGTTATGTGGGTGCCAGGTTCCGATTGAGTAAGCCATTTTGAAGTACGTTAAAGGCCACATTAATCTTTATTCTCATATTCCTGGCCCAAAAAAAACTTAGCATGGGCACTCTATAAAGCATATGGGGTATGTTTTGAAGCAGCCTGTGCCCTTTAAAAGTAGTCACCTTTAGAGACATCTGCTGGGGAATTGAACTTTTGACTGCCCAGCATGGGCAGCCAGGAAAACAGTCTAAATGCCACTGAATTTAAAGTATAGTATTTTGATCTATTCCTAAGAGGGTAAACAAGATAAGGAATTGATATCTCCATAGTTTAATACTCCCCACACCCTTGATATGAATATACAACTGGGTCTTGGTAGGAGTGCCCCACCCTACCCATAGTTACCCATATGCTGGATAAAGAGCAGTGCCTGGGATCCATTGATCCAATTTCCTCCATTTCTATCAGTCATCATAATAATTACAAAATAAGCTTTTGTGGAACACTAATCATGCATTTCTGTCGAGTCTTTGCTATTGACTAGTTTTTGCTCACAATCAAAATTCTATACATTATCCTGATCATTCTTGGAACATCCTTCAAATTTGCCTGTGTTGAATTTGAAATATAGTACACAGAACTGATTTGAGTATTTCGAATGACTGACCATGACAAAAATACAAATGCTTTAGGACAGGGCTTTTCCTTCTCACAAGCCCTCCTTTTCATGGAAGAAATTTTTACATGATCCTAGGTAAATAGATTTATAAAATAGGTGTCCAAATCAAATGTAGTGATTAATCAATTTCATGGCCCTCACATTTAGTTGAGACTCCATATGAGTTATGAACCAGTTTAAGAAGCAACGCTTTAGGGTGCACTAAAGTGTGGCTCCCAAATTGTTCCATTTGTTCCCAGATTAACTAATAGGACTCTGATGTTCTGTCCAGTAGACAATAAGGGTCCTTTTTTTTTTGATGAACGATGAGGGTACAAAGATACATATTCGTCTGTGCATTCAGGGACTAGAATGCCACATGAGCTGGTGATAGAAGGTGATGTGTGATGAGGTTTGAAGGTATTCAGGAAAAGGGCCTTTAAAGGAAAGTGAGCATTTTATGCTAAAGGCTTGCCTTAATCACTGAATGGGCTTTCCCTCAAACCAAGACTTGGGAAAGGCCAAGATCTCCCACAGCATCCTGTGCAGTCTTCAGTTGTTCTGATCTATATTTTTTCACTGTGCTCAGATAACTGGAGGAGAAAGTAAGACTGATGACTGCATTGCCCTCCCTCACTTCAATTCACTTGCAAGTTATGGCATCCCCTTTCTGACACTATGGTCCTTTTGGGAAAGGATTAGCATTAACAATTTCCTATTAAAATAGAATGCCTGAATTGAACCTTGAAAGGAAAGACTTGATAGATTTGAGTCTCTAACAATAGAGGATGACATGGAAGCATTAGACAGCCTGAACAGGAGAATAGTTCAATGGAGCTAGGACAGAAGCACACCAAGGAGAAAAGTAGAATAAAGCTGGAAATATTGTTGGAAGATCTTATGTGGCAAAGTAGTGCAATGTATAAAGTTCAGGGCTTGGAACTGGAAGCCCCGAGTTCTAACTACCAGCTGCTATTTATTGGTCATGTGATGAGGTATAATTTAAAGCCTTAGTCTTTTGATTTTTATAAAAAATAAAATCAAATTTATATTAAGCCCAATGAGAAGGTATGGAAGATTTACAAGTAGTGATATTAACAGAGGAATCATGAAGGTAACAATATGAAGGATGGGATAGATTCAGTCCCATAATTGACCAAGTGCCAGGCAATATCCAGGATGATGGGGATACAAAGACAAAATAGAATTGTCTCAGCTGTCAAAAAGCTTAGGTATTAGGAAGGCCAAAGTGGTTGTATTTGTTTTAATTAAACCAGGCCTTCGATATCTTTAGCCTAGGGAGCCAATGATGAAGCTTTCTCTTCCAAACCATTCCAAAGCTGTTCTGCAACTTAAGCACTTGGAGATTTGCATAAAGATGCTGAGGTTCATAGACTCAAAAGTTTTAGAGTTGGAAAGGACCTTGAGGACCTTTGGTCTAAGCCTTCCATTTTATACATGTGGTAACTGAGGTCCTGAGTTCTCAAGTGATTGGGATTTGAAACTAATCTATTTTAGGTCCAGCATTCTATCCACTATGCAGCATAAATGCAGAGTATATACAAGAGAAATACAAAACATTTGGAGAGTAGATTAATAGTTGGGGTATTTGAGCCTCATGTAAGAGGTAGTTCTTGATCAGACCTTTTAAAGGAGCTATCAATGCAGCAGGATAGAGATAAGGAGGGAGGGCATTCCAGGCATGGGGATGGCCAACCTGTACAAAGAAAGGCACAGCAATGGAGATGGTAGATGGAAGTAGAATGAGTCATATGAGGACTAGTTTGTCTATCTATCAGTTTCATGGAAGAACTAGGGATATTTGTCCTAGAAAAGATGAGAGAGTTTGAAGGGCTGTGGAGTGGAAAAAGCAATGGATTTCTTGATTCCTAATAGCAATGGGCAGATGTTGCAAAAAAGTTAACTTTAGGCTTAATGTAAAGAAAGATTCTTAAGTATCTAAAAGGAGAATAGACTAAAGAGGAGTTAAGTTCTCTCTCACTGAATGTCTTTCATCAAAGGCTGGATGACTAGCTGTCAGCTACATTATAAAAAATATCCTTGTTTATGTATAAATTGGGCACTGAGATCCCTTCTAATATTGAAATTCTAAGCATAGGCCACCACAGCACTGGGGAGTCTCAAGAATTTCATCCAACAAGAACAAAGAAGATCCAATGAAGATTTCATCCTGGGAGAAATTTTTGGAGAAGCCTCACATGTTAGAACATCAGGAAACATGTAGCAGAGAATTCTTGGAAGCAACTGTTGCAAGACTACCCTGACATAATTTTGCTGTAACTAATTCAGGTTTGCAATTAGGATAGCACCAGGCATTTACAAAGGTTTGCAAAGTTCTTTGCATGCATTGTCTCATTTGATCCTGACAAGAAATCTATGACATAGGTATTTCAGATATTTTATTTTTGAATGAAGAAAATGTGATTTAGAGATATTAGGTGACTTGTCTCTGGCCACAGAGCTAGTATTCAGGACTTATTACCTGACTACTTCCATCCCTCTTTCCTGTCCTCGTGATTTTAACTATTATAACCAAAATGCAATTTTACCAATAACATGAAATCCTCTTAAGTAAAAGTAACAAGTCTGAACAGTCTGAAAATACACTTTTAAGATATAAAATTGGAAAGGATCCTCTAGATTATAGATACAAAACCCACAGGGCTAATAAGTGTAGCTAAAACCAAATTAAAATGTAATTGGGAAATATTTAACAAAAAAATACAATAGGTAATGTGATTAACTTGCTTTCTAAGTCAACATTCCATCCACAGAAATCATGTGGTTTAGTGTTCCAGTTTCTATCTCACTTTGACATCACTGATGTAGTCCAACCCCATCATTCACACACACCCTTCTCCATATTCATACCACTAATAATATTCAAAAAATAATGGGGATAGTAAATAAAAGAGCAGGAATTTTTTTTTTCAAATGAAGGGCAGAATATATACAAAGTCATTTTGGAGGTAAGGAAATTAAGAAACGGGGTAGGATGAGGTGGAGAATCAGGAAAGATCTTTTGGAGGAGCTGTTTTTGAACTGTCTTCAAATGAAATAGGTATTCCACGAGGTAGAAATGAGAAGACTTTGAAAGAAATGCACACACATACATACACACACAATATTAGCACCTTTTTTTCCACATCCCCTAGATTTTACCCTGTACCCTTCCCTCTTTGCCTTCCAGAGAATCATCTCATAGCAAAAAAATTAGCAACAACAAAAAAAGGAAAAGGAGGAGGAAGAGGAAAAAAAATCTACAAATGGATCGACACATTGAAAAAAAAATCTGGCAGTGTTTCATGTTCATGGATCTTTCAACTGTTCAAAGGAGTAAAGTGTCTTGATATCTCTTCTTCAGGCCAAACATTCTTTATAATTTTGTAACATTAATTTTCTCTTGTTTTGTGCTTGTTTTTTCCACTTACATTGTCTTAATCATTTATATTTTCTTGGCTTTGCTTATTCATTCTGCATCAGCTCATATAAATCTTTCCATGCTTTTTGGCTTTGATCACATTAGTTTTTTTCTTACAATGCAATAATATTCTATTGCATTCAAATACCACAGTATGTTTAGCCATCCCCCAATTGATGGATATCTACTTTGTTCCTAGTTCTTTGTTAAACCATAAAAAGTGCTGCTGTAAGTACTTTGGGGTAGATGGATAGGAATGTTTTTCCCCTGAGGAAACTGGGGTTAAGTGACTTGCCCAGGGTCACACAGCTAGGAAGTGTTAAGTGTCTGAGGGCAGATTTGAACTCAGGTCCTCCTGACTTCAGGGCTGGTGCTGGATAAAAATTTTGTGTGTGTGTATCGATCACCTTGGAGATGGAGAGTATTTCAGATTTAGGAAATAACCTTGAAAAGCCATGAAAATTGGTGATGTGACAAAGACATCAGTTTGGTTGGGATAGAAAATGCAGAAGTAATGTGAAATCCAACCTAAGATGGAGCAAATGATCTCATAAGGTTCCTTCCATCTCTTTGCTTATGATTCCCATTTTACAAACTGGAACTCAGAAAAATTATGTCTTTTCCAGAGTCATACAGAGATGGTTTTCAAATCTATTTCCACTATTTCCAACTCCATTGCTTCTTCATGGCCCCTGATTTCAAGGAGCTTGTATCCAACTGGAAAATCTTCCATTCTATTTATAAACACCTACCCTTTCAAATACTGAAAAGATTTTTTTTTAAACAATTAGAGCTCTATGAAGATTTCCCAAACCCCAGTTTCATGTTCATAATTAGAATGCCATTCAGCAATCTTGAAAGATCTTGAGGTTAGGGCAGATAAGGAAGGTAAGATGGTTGAGGTCTCTGTGCTATCAGAAACTCAGGAGGACAAAGTAGGAACACTAAATCTGAAAATGAGAAACTGCCCAGTTTGCATTCCTAGAATGATCAAAGGATCAGATTAGAAATGGGAAGGACTTTCAAGGTCTTTTGGTCCAACTAATTCATTTTATAGAGGAGGAAACTGGAGCTTGAGGAAATTGAGACTGGCCAGAGATTTTAATCCTATTTCCAAAGTAGGAGATACTTCCCATACAAAGTGCTACCTAATGATGCTTCAAAATCTAAAGTGATTTTGTTCAATTTTAAGGCAATATGGAAGTTTTATATCAGTACAGAATTTAGCTTCAGAGCTAAAACCTTGGATTTTGTTTTAACCTAGAATCATTGAACCTCAAGTATAATCATTTTCCAAAAGAATGGAAAGAATACTAGGTCTGAAATCAAAAGAATTGAGTTCAAATTCTGCCTCTGACTCTTTTAAAATGAGCTTGGGGCAAGTCACTTCATTAGACCTCCATGTTCTCATCTGGAAAATCAATTTTGAAATCCCTTCCAGCTATAGATCTACAATTCTGTAATTTAACCTACTTGTTAAAAAAAAAAATAAGTTTAGGAAAGGTATAGAGGAAAGCAGTTATTTATTTGGGGGCTGCTAAAGCACTCAGTCTGTTTATATTTCAAAGCCAAAATAATTTATTATACATCATATTTATATAGTTATAATATTTATTGATTTTTATTATATATTTTATATTTTAATTTTTAAAATTCCATAACTTTGTTAAACATCACCCATATACAAGATGCTAGGGATACAATGACAAAAAAGTCTCTGTACGCAAGGACCTTAGATTTGAATAATGTCTCCCTTGCAGTGAAAAAAATAATAGCACTCATATAGAATTGTAAGATTTTTAAGTGCTTTATAAATAGTAGCTCAAAGATAACTGTATAATTTTGTATACATATATTGGATTTATCATATACTTTAACATATTTAACATGTATTAAACTACCTGCCATCTAGGGGAGGAGGTGGGGAGAAGGGAAAAATTTGGAACCCAAAGTTTTGCAAGGGTCAAGATTGAAAAATTATCCATGCATATGTTTTGTAAATAAAAAGCTCTAATAATATATATGTATGTATATAGATATATATACATATATATATTAGCTTATTTGAGCCTCAAAATAACCTTGAGAAGTAGGTGCTGTTATTATTATCCCTATTTTACAAATGAGAAAGCTAAAACAGAGTTTAAATGGTAGTCCCCAGGCAGCTAGGAAGTATCTGAAGCAGAATTTGAATCCAGGTCTTTAATTTTTTTTTTCTTTTTTTTTTTGCTGAGGCAATTGGGGTTAAGTGACTTGCCCAGGGTCACACAGCTAGGGAATGTTAAGTGTCTGAGACCAAATTTGAACCCAGGTCCTCCTGACTTCAGGGCTGGTGCTCTATCCACTGCGCCACCTAGCTGCCCCCAGGTCTTTAATTTTAATGATGTCTCTTACTATACCACCTAGCTGCTAAACCAAATCTGGAATTCAGAAGTAAAATGCTTATAATTAATAAATTCTACCTAGATGAATACTTGCATACTCCTTTTAGGACTGACTAATATGTATTCCCCTTAAAAAGAAGGGGAAACAATTATGTGTGATTGGTAAAAGTAATCTTCACTCTAATCTCAGTATTCCTAGTGATCATGAAATTTTCTTTCTGATATTCAAGCATATCAAATTCTAGTCTTTTATTCTGTTGAGGTATAATATTGTAGTCTCAAAAAAAATTAGGGGATAGAGCTATAAACAGAGAGAAAGGTGATAAATGGGAATTACTATGATGACAGCATTTTTTTTTTTTAAGTGCTCAAAGGACAGCATCATCAACATCCTTGGGAATCAGGAGGAACTGAGTTCAAATCCATCCTCAGACACTCAGCTAGCTGTGTGACCTCAGGCAAATCATTTACTACTGATTGTTTAAAAAAAAAAGTGTTCAGAGTTCAATATTTTAGGACCAGCGTTTTAAATTTTTTCTGACTTTCTAAACCTACAATGAACTTGGAAGTTAAATAATACCTAGACTGTGACCTCACTAAATTGTTTTGAGAAAATACTTTACAAATAACATGCCATATCAATGGAAGGTATTATTAATATTGATTATCTGACCTTGAATGAGTTAGTTAACCTAGAATATTCTAGGCAAGAAAGTACTAAGATGCATTGGCAGACAAAGTTTCCTACTAGGGAGTTTCTTATGCTGATGAAATCATGGAACCAGTCCATATCCCAATCCCCAAGCAATAAAGATTAAATATTAACATATTTAAGTTCTATTTAATCTCTATTCCTGAATAAACACTGAGGAAAGTCAACACAAATATTAAGTGCTTCCTATGTGCCAGGCATTGTGCTAAACACTTTTTACAAATACTATCTCATTTGATCCTCACAAAATCCTTTGAGATAGGGGCTATTATTATCCCCATTTTATAGCTGAGGAAACTGAGACCATTAGAGGTTAAGTGATTTGCACAGTGATACACATCTAGTAAGTGTCCATGGCTGGATCTGAACTCAGTTCCTCTTGACTCACCACTACCAATGGCATCACCTCTTTTTTTAATGGAGGAGAAAGCATGCAAGGTGATGCCATAGTGCATAGAGCCCTAGGCTTGGAGTCAGGGTGATTCATATCCCTGAATGCAAATCCAGCCTCAGACTTTTACTAATATGATCCTGGGCAAGTCAAACTTGCCCAGGTAACTCTGCCTCAGTTTCCTCACTTGTAAAATGATTTGGAGAAGGAAATGGCCAACAATTTCAATATCTCTTCCAGGAAAATCCCAAATGTACCCATGAAGAGTCAGATGTAACTGAACAACATATATACATGAATGTGTGTGTATGTAATCAGTAAGCTAGAGAGCTGTCAGAAAAGGACAATCAGAATGATGAACTTTTTTTTTTTTATTAAAGCTTTTTATTTGCAAAACATACATATGGGTAATTCTTCAACGTTGACCCTTATAAAGCTTTCTGTTACAAATTTCCCCCCCCCAGTCCCCTAGATGGCAAAAAGTCTACTACATGTTATGTTAAAATATTTGACAAATCCAATATATGTATGTATATTTCCACACTTATCATTGTTGGGCAAGAAAAATCGTGTCTACAAGAAAGAAAAATCAGATAAAGGAAACAATGCAAGCAAACATCAATAGAGAGCATGAAAATGTTATGTTGTGTTACACATTTCACATCCCTCTATCTGGGAGTATACAGCCCTCCTTACTGACCCATTGGAACTGGTCCAAAGCACCCCATTGTGGAAGAGAGCCATGTCCACCAGAACCGACCATGATGAACATTTTCAAGATCATGCTTTATAAGAATCAGATGAAGGAACCAAAGATGGTTAGTGTGGACAAAATGAAGTTTTGGGGGTACAAGGGAGTAAAAGGAGGATGCTTGCTGTCTTTTTAAGTATCCCAAGAGATATCATAGCAAGAAGATTTTGCCAAAGGCAAGATTAGAGCTGAATCTTGAAAGAGGGAAAGGAAGTTAGGAAGAAGAGGTGATGGGGCTATTCCAGACCAGTGAAAAAGTCACAGAGTCAGACTATGGAATGACTAGAAGAAGGTAATATCACTTCTGACCTCTCAGCAAGGGCTCTATCCAATCCTAAAATAGCCACTGATGTTCTATCTCTTTGTCATCTTCATTTCTTCCATCTCCAATCAGGAACCAACAAGCCTTGTTATTCTCTGCCTTGTGGAATCCCTAACTCCCTGCAAAGATTCACCTTATGCACCATCTCTTGCATCAGGTCTTTCTTTTCCTGATTCTCCCAGTTATTAGAACTCCTTTTCCCACTGAAATCACTTGTATTTCATATTACTTTTGTGTGGACTTTTGTTATTGTTGTTGTCATCCTTTATTCTTGAAGAGGACTAATACATACATGAATACATATATATGTATATATATGGAAATTATGTATATGTATACATGGAAATTATATATATTTACACACACATACATACACACACACACACACATATATATATATACATATATATATATATGTATATATATATATATATAAAATTTTCCCCCACTAGAATGTGGTAACCTCCTTAAAGGTAAGGGCTGGTCCATTTTTGTATATTCTTCAATCCAACATAGTGTTTCATACATGGAAAATCAATAAAAAAAAAATTCGCATTGAATTGAGTCAGATAAAGTTGCCATAGCAACCAAGTTTAACTCAGTCTTCTCTGTCTTCCTTTATTAATATTCAGTAGCTATCAATCTTTTCCTCCAAGACATCAAGCATTTATTAAGCACTTCCTATGTACCAGATGCTATGCTAAGGTTAGAAATACAAATAAAAACTACAGGAAAAAACAGCCTCTGTTCTTAAGGAGATTATATTAGAATAAAAGAAAAAGAATATGGGGGAAAATGGGGTTGGAAAGGAAAAAGTAAACATGCCAGGGTTTAGTGGAAGAAGGCTGGAGAATCAAGAGAGAGTCCTAAAAGGAAGGAAGGAAGGAATGTGGCTTTCCTAGGTATTTTCCTTAAATGAGAGTTCTGGAAGGAACTAAGCCAAATGGAGGAAGGGGCTGCAGAGGCAGAGTTATCTTAGAGGGCAAGAAGGCTGCTGTAGCATAGTGGATAAAATCCAGAGAGTGAGAAACAGATTCCGGAGACTTCCTCAAAGAGGAAATGAGAAAAATGCATCATCTTCCCTTTTTGTGGAAGTGGAGGACAGGAGGGAAGGAATCTTACAGAGAGAGAACAGATCCTGTTCTCTCTGTCTCTGTCTCTCTGTTTCTCTCTCTCTCTCTCTCTCTCTCTCTCTCTCTCTCTCTCTGTGTGTGTGTGTGTGTGTGTGTGTGTGTGTGTCTGTCTCTTTCTGTCTCTCTCTCTGTCTCTGCCTTCCTACTCTTTTTACATTTTTGTCACAAGGGGATTGCTCAGTGAATAGATAGGGGGGAGAGAGATGCTAAAAAGTAAAGGTGATATAAAAACAGAAAACCCCATACAAATTAAAATTTAAAATAATTTCAAGCCATAAAACCCCTACAACTAAAAAAAAAATGTTGGCGACAACAATTCAAATGCTTCATTTTTCAGGAAAGGACACTAAAACCGGGTTTTTACACTGATATACTACAGTGTGTTGTGGGTCAATTATTCAGTGATGTCTGACTCTTTGGGACCCCATGGACTGTGACATGCCAAGCCTCCGCTATCTCTCGAAGGCTGTCCTATTTGGACAGCATTATTTATACAGTTAGTAAATACTAGTACTTACAGATTTGAATAATGAAGAACACACACAGCAAAAACAACTCAGTGAAGAAACTTCTATCCAACCCAAGCTCAGCTGAAAGTATGCTCCAGTTACTTGGCTAGAGCCATGTATGTGCTCAGGTATCATCCTAAATCTTGATTGCTCCACTGATGGTACCATTAATGGTTCCTCTCCAAATGTATTTCAGATAAAGATTTTGTTCTGGCTCTGACAAGTCTCCTCCACAAGGTATGAAATTGCCCCAGAGAAGTAGATAACTCATCTGTTAAGGTCTGAGCTTACCTGGCCCAGACACCACAATGAGAGAGAGAGAGAGAGGGAGAGGGAGAGGGAGAGAGAAAAAGAGAGAGGGAGAGTGAGAGGGAGAGAGAGAGGGAGAGAGACTGAGGATTCAAAGCTAATTTGCCAGCTGTATGTATACTTGAGTCGTGGCCTTTGAAAGGAAATTGAAGGCTGAGCAAAGAAAGACTGGGTGGACACTTAGACAAAATAGGTAAAATACCAGTCCTGTTTTCAAAGAGTTTGCAGATTAATAAGGTTAAAGAGAAGACACATTGCAAAGGAGAGATATCAAGCAAAGAGCCAAAAGTAATTTAATTTCGCAATCTCCGCACATTGATAAGTTTGGAGTCAGAAAAACTGGTTCAAATCCAGCCTGTCACTAGCTGTGCGACCCTGAGCAAGTCACTTAACTGTTTCCTCATCTGTAAAATGAATTGGAGAAGAAAATGGTGAACCACTCCAGTATCTCTGACACAAAAACAAACAAACAAACAAACAAAAACCAAAAGGAGTCATGGAGAAAGTTAAACACAACTGAAGCAACATCCTCCTCCTCCTAATCAGGACAGGATAACAACAATACACTGCCTCCTGTAGCCAAAACAAGTTAATCCCCTTCCAGGGGGCATCCCTTCAGTAAATATCCCCTTGTGCCCACCCAAAGTTTCCATCTTCAGACCAGTTCCATTTTTTCTACCTCTGTGACAGAAAGCATGTTATGGTACCTCTTGGATATCAGTTTCCTCATCAGTCAAATCATAAGCTTAAACTAGATGATGTCTAAGGTTCTCCAATAATATGACAATAGGATAGAGAGGGTCACACTAGCTTTAAGGATCAAGAAAAGATGAGCTTCAAAAGGAAGGGAAAGACTTAAACACACAAAGGTGAAGGATTAACTAGGATTCTACTCTAGGTTTTAAAATACCTCTTATTAGTGCAATGAATAATGAAATGTTCATCTTCCATTGGAAGAGCACCAATGACATCACATGGGTGATGCAATTTTGAAGGTTCAGGTGGAACTGAAGAAAAAGATCTCTTTCCTCTGAGACTGAAATAATTTTAAAAAATAATTTCTATACTATATATTGTACTGGTAAACCTGTAGCTGTATTTGTTATGGACTTATTGCCTTAGAGTCCAACTTTTTTATTATAAAGATTAAATTTTATTTTCCTGAAACCTTGAGATGGAAATGTAGGGAGAGGAAAATCTCACATTAAAGCACCCAAGAAGTAAAGCTGGGAAAGGAATGGTCCAGAGCTAGGTATGTGTATATTCTCTCTTCTAGACTCAGTGCCCTTCAGGTCACACTGATGACAGTCACTTCCACACACACACAAAAAAAAAATCAGCAAAATTGAAGATCACTGAAACTCAAAGGGACCTTGGAGATCATGGATTCTACACCCCTTCATTCCATTGATTGTTTTGCATTGCTATCTAACAGTTCCATGTATGTATTATAAATTATATTATATATAGTATATACATTATATTATAAATTCTTTGAGAACATAAGAATGACTTCAATGAAAGGGATATTTTAGGAAGATTAATTTGGCAGGAATGGATTAGACAAGGGAAACCAGACTGGTGGTATCATCCAGATTTGCAGTGATAAGTGCTGGGAAAACAGTAACAGAGAAAAGAGGTCTGATGGGAAAGGCATTTTTTAAAAAAGGTTTTATTAACACCCCAGTCACTTCCCCAAATGTCTACACCCACCCCACCCTCCCCCACCTCCACTGAGCACTCCCTGGTAATAAGAAAAAACCGTTAAATAAAATCAAGCTGGGGGACACAGCAACCGAAACTTTCAGGGCATGCAACATTTGGTATGTGTAACACCTCCCCCAATCCCTCCCACCCAGGAGCATGTTGCATCATCTGTACCCCTGAAACCCATGGTTTTCATCTTTACATTATCACGGTCATTGTGTATTATGTTCTCCTGGTTTTGCTCTCTTTCCTGCATCAGTTCATGCAAATCTTCCTGTGTTTAGGAGAGACATTTTGAAAGAAAAAACCACAGGATTTAATTATTAACAAGATACACAAGAAGGGGAAAATGCAGCCCAGGTTTTGGCCTGGGGTAGGGAAGATTGATGGGGGTGGGGAGAAGACTTCGAAATGTGACATTAACAGAAACAAGGAAGTTGGCACAGGAAACAAGTTTGTGGAGGCAGATAATGAGTTCAGTTGAATTGAAAGTGAAGGCTGGCTATCCCCTTTCCTGATGAGACATCAATCCTTGAGCTGCCCACATCTTATTTATATCTGCATTTCCCCCAGAATCAGTACAATACTTAACATATAATAGTTAATGTTAACTGCATCAGTGAAAAAATGAATGATTCTGGACCTCCTTGGTCCTCTACGGTGTATTAATATATGAATGCTCATGATTCTGTCACAGATTTAGGTTAGGTTGTTATGACCTGCCAATTCTACCAGTTCTGAGATCTAATAGCGAAGTAAAGGAAAGAAATAAGGATGAAAAAAGGTCTCTTTAGCACTTGTGTTATTGTTCATTCATTTCAGTATGTCTGACTCTTTTCACCCCCATTTGGGGTTTTCTTGGCAAAGATAAAGTTCTGTTCTGAAGTGGTTTGGTCATTTCCTTCTCCACTTCATTTTACAAATGAAGAAATTGCAGCAAACAAGGTTAAGTGACTTGTCTAGGGTCATACAGCTAGTGTCTAAGGTTGGATTTGAACTCGGGTCTTCCTGATTTCAGGCCTAGCACTGAGCCAGGTAGTTGCTTTCTTTAACACTTTAAAATAGCTTTTGGTTTTATCTTGGTATCGTTTCCCTGTTTTTCATTTGATGCACCATTTTTCTCCCCCTCCCAATCCCAGAGAGCCATCTCATTTAATTTTTAAATTATAAAAATTCATAAATTGGTGAATGGCTGAACAAGTTGTGACATAGGATTGTGATGGAGTACTATTGTGCTGTAGAAAATGATGAGGGGATGGTTTCTGAAAAACATGGTAAGACCTATAGGAATTTTTAAAGAATTTTTAAATTAAGAATTTTTAAAACGAGAAAGAAAAGTTTAAAAAAATGAAACAACACATACCCAAGTCCTGCTTATAATTCCATACACATAATCTCTTCCTCTGCAAAGAAAGGAGTTGAGGTAGAGCCTTGTTTTTTCTTTGGGGCCAAATTTGGTTTTTATATTTTCATAGCATTTAATTTTTTCCCCAAATTTATTTATTTTAGAATTATTTTCTTTTAAAATTCTTGAGTTGCAAATTTTCTTTCCCTTTTCTACCCCCTTTCTCATCCATTGAGAAGGCAAGCAGTAATGGTATCAATTATATATATGATGAACTGGTGCTGAGTGAAATGAGTGTACACAGTAACAGCAACATTGTGTGGATGACCAACTTTGATAGACTGCTCTTCTCAGCAATACAATGATCTAAGACAATTCTAAAAGAAAAATGATGGAAAATGCTATCCACATGCAGAGAAGGAACTATGGAGTCTGAATGTAGATAGGAGCATACTATTTTCACTTTTTATTACTGTTTTTTCTCATGCTTTTTCCCTTTTGTTCTGATTCTTCTTTCACAGCATGACTAATACGAATGTTTAATATGAAAAAAAAGAAAATTGTCTTATAATGATAAAAATTATACATGTAAAATATATTTATGTATTAGCTACATTTTTTAAAAAGCAAGAAAAATAAAATTATTTTTCATTTTATACTCAGAATTCATCAGTTCTTTCGAGATGGAGAGCATTTTTTCATCATGAGTCCTTTGGAATTGTCTTGGATCAAAGTAGCCAAGTCTTTCACAGGTGATCATCATTACCATATTGCTGTGACTACACAATATCTCCTAGTTCTTCCCACTTCACTTTATATTAGTTCAAATAGGTCTTACCATGTTTTTTAGAAACCACCCTCTCATTTTCTACAGCATAATAGTACTCCATCACAATCATATGTCACAACTTGTTCAGCCATTCACCAATTTATGAGCAGCATCCCCTAGATTGCCAATTCTTTGCCATCAAAAAAGAACCTTTATGAATCTTTATTTATCTTTATTTATTTATTTTTAATTTTTTCTTCGATCTCTTTGGGATATAGACCTAGTAGTGGTATTGATGGATCAAAAGTCATGTGTGGTTTTATAGGCCATTGGGCATAGTTCCAGATTGTTCTCCAGAATGGTTGGACCCAGTTCACTGCTCCACCAACAGTTTATTAATGTGCCTGTTTTTTCCACATCCTCTCTAGCATTATCATTTCTGATAGGTGTGAGGTGGTACCTCAGAGCTGTTTTAATTTGCCTTTTTCTAATCAATAGTAGTTTAGAGTATTTTTTTTCCTATGACTATTAGATAGCTTTGATTTCTGAAATGCCTGTTCATATCCTTTGACTACTTATCAATTGGGGAGTGGCTTTTATTTTATAAATTTGACTCAATTCCCTATATATTTGAGCAATTGGGCCTTTTTAAGAGAAACTTGTAAAAATTTTTTGATATTACTTCATTGTCTATGGTACCTTTAAGCACAAGATACTTTCCCTGAATATCCTTTTTAATTAGGTCTCTTTTTGCTTTTGCCTTGTCTGAGATCATGATTGCTACCCCACCCTTTTTTTAGTACAGCTGAAACACTTTGGATTCTTCTTCAGCACTTTAACTCTTTGCATGTCTTTCTCTGTCAAGTGTGTCTCTTGTAAAAAACATACTGTTGAATTCTGGTTTCTAATTCATTCTTTTATCTGCTTCCATTTTATGAGTTATCTCATGCTATTCACATTTACAGTTATGATTACTGTGAATTTCCATTTATCCCATTTTCTTCTGCTTTTTGTTTTCTCTCTCTTTCTCTTTTTATCCTGTCTTTCCTCAAAAGTCATTTTTCCTATTACTAACTCCCTTAATCTGTTATTTTTATCATCTCCCTCCCTTTTCCCTTATCCCCTTCTCCTATTAGTCCCCTATTGGGTAAGTTAAATTTCTATATACAATAAAGTACATGTATATAATTTTCCCTATTTGAATCAATTCCAATGATAGGTTCAAGCATTGCCTGTTGCCCATCCCCACCACCATTTTCCTCTCCACTGTAAAAGTACTTTTATGTGAGAAAATTTGCCCCATTCTACCTCTCCCTTCCCCCTTCTTCCAATGTATCCCTCTTTTTCATCTTCCCCTTCATTGAGATCATTTCAACCTAATTGATTCATGCCCACCTATACTCTATGCCTATGGAAACTCTTTTTAAGTACCCTAATAATGATAAACTTCTTAGGAATTACATGTATCATTTCCCCAGAAAGGAACTTTATTGAGTTCTTATGATTACTTTTTCATGTTTACCTTTTTATGCTTCCCTTAAGTCTTGTTTCAAGGTCATATTTTCTATTCAGCTTTGGTCTTTTGATCAAGAATATTTAAAAGTTCTCCATTTTATTAAATATCCATTTTTACTCTGAAGGATTATATTCATCATTATCAGTAATGATTTAGAGAATTTTCATATGGCTATAAATAGCTTTTAAGTAAATATATTGAAATATAGATTTTGCTTTTTTATTTATTATTTTGCATTATCTTAGCTTTTTTTTCCTATCAGAATATCATATTCCAAGCCCTCTGATTTTTTAATGTGGAAGCCATTAAATCTTTCCTGACTATGGCTTTGATTTGAATTATTTCTATTTTGCTGCTAGAAGTATTTTCTTTGACCTGGGTACCTCTGGAATTTGACTATAATATTCCTGGAAGTTTTCATTTTGGGATTTTTTTCAAGAAGTAAATAGTAAATTGTTTTTAATGTTCATTTTACCTTCTGGATCTAAAATATTGGGGCAGTTTTCCTTAATAATTTCTTGAAATGTGGTGCCTAGGTTTTTTTTTTTTTTTGAGCGTAGCTTTCAGAGAGTTCAATAATAGTTTTTCCAATGAGATATTTCACATTCTGGTTTTTTTTCCCTTTTTTTCTCACTTTTTTGTTTTATTGTTTTTTGGTGTCTCCTGAATTTATTAACTTCTACTTGCTTGATTTTTATTCTTAAGGAATTGTTTTCTTCAGTGAAATTATGTGCTTTCTGATTAATTTGGGTTTTTTTAAGGAGTTCTTTTCTTCAGTTAATTTTTGTGCTTCCTTTTTCATTTGACCTGCTTTTTTTAAACAAAAGTATTTATTTATTTAAAACTTAAAGGCAAAATAAGAAAAAACAAAATAGAAAAAGAAAGACAGAAAAATGTCTTGTGCCCAGCAGAACAACAGAGGATTCAAAATATGTAAAAATAAACCTCCATTTCAAGAAGGCATATATAATGACAGAAGATATTCAAATTGTCCATCTTTTCCTTGTTATCTTATAAATTTTCATTTTTCTTCTGTGCATTTTGTTTGTTTTGTTGAGGCAGTTGGGGTTAAGTGACTTGCCCAGGGTCACACAGCTAGGAAGTGTTAAGTGTCTGAGACCACATTTGAACTCAGGTCCTCCTGACTTAAGGGCTGGTGCTCTATCCACTACACCAAGTAGCTGCCCCTCTGCTGTGCACTTTTTACTTTATTCTTTTTTTTTCCCTTTCTTCCCACCACCTTCCCCAAGCAAGCTACAATGAAGCATGGATATATTTATGTGTACACACTTGTGTGCACACACACATATACATATACACACACACACATATATATATACATATGCATATACACATACATACACATGCATCTAAAACAATATTAATATGATTTTCCTCTTGATTGAATCTTTTTTATGTTTGACTTTGAGATCGATTACTCTCTACTTTTTTTCTAATAAATTCTATTCTTAATCATTGTTATTGTGTTTGTGTTTATCTCTGATTTTCTAGGCCTTCTAACTCTTCCACTTTACTTCTGCCAATTAACTTGTCTTGCTATTACTTAACCTCCTAGCTATTGCCCCCCACTTCTCCTCCCCCTTCCTTCCCTTATCTTCTCCCCTCCCATCCTTTTCCTCCCTCTTTATTTCATTCTCATTAACTTACATTCCTTACCCCACTCTGGTTAATCTAAATACCCTTCTGTGTTTCATCTTATTCTATGTCACCTTTCCCCTCCCACTTTATCCCTTTCTCTTTAATCTATAGACCTTATCTCATTATTCTGCTTTTTAAGGAGTTCTTTTCTTCATTGAATTTCTGTGACTTTTTTTTTTTACCCCGAAGCCAATTCTGTTGTTTAAGGTGTTAATTTCCTTAGCATTTTTTGTGCCTCTTTACCAATTTTCTTTTTGTTAATTTTTTCATAATTTCCTTGCATTGCTCTCATTTCTTTTCTCAATCTTCCTCTCTACCACTCATCACTTTCTGTAATTCTTCCAGGAATTTTTGTTGGGTTTGGGTTGTATTAGCTTTTTTTTTTGAGATTTTGACTGTAGCTGTTTTCACATTGTCTTTTTCTGAGTTTATATTTTAGCCTTCCCTGCCACTATTATAGCTTTTTATGGTCAGTTGTCTTTTGCTTGTTTGTTTATTATTTGCTCGGTCTTCTGACCTTTTTCTTGACTTTAAACTTTATGTTAAAGTTGGGCTTTGCTCACCTAAAAGAAAGGAGGCACAGTGTCCAGCTTCAGGCTTTTTTGTGCACTAGTTCTCAGTCTGCAAGTTTCTGGTTCTTCCAGAGTGGTATGATTCTGGGAGAGGTATGGTCACTGCTCTCTGGTCTTTTCCCAAGAAGGGCCCCTGGTCCTCTGCAACTACAAGCACCTTGAGTCTTGGAACTGAGACCAGAACCTTGTTGCCTCTTAACCAAATACAAGCACTCCTCTCTGTCTTGGAACTGGGACCCAGAACTGCTTGTGGGGACAGCTGTACTCAGTGCCAGCAAAGGGTCTCCTGTATCTCTTTCTGAGCAGTTATCTGACCACTGTCTTTGTGCTGGGAGTTGCTGCTTCTGCTGCTACAGTCACTATTACTGCCTCCATTTGTGTGAGCTCCAGAAAAGCTTCCACCCTAGTATTACAAACTTCTGCCAACCTGTTTACTTAGACCAAAAAATTGTCTCAATCTGATTTTTTATTGGCTCTGCCTCTACAGAATTTGATTCAAGGAAGTATTTTAAAGTTGTTTAGAGGGGAATCTTGAAAGAATTAAACTGATCTATCATCTTCCATAGAATTCTGTTTTAATTTAGTTTTTCATTTCACTTAAACTGTAGAGCTCATTGCATGTATTATTTTGCTGGTTCTGCTCATATCATTTTATATCATCAGTTTATAATCAATCTTGTCATGTTTCCCTGTTTCACAGAACTGAAATAATGAAGTCACATTCATAGTTTCTTATAGCACAAGGACAGCATAATAATATTCAATTCAATTTGAGAGATATCCAGCCCCAGTTATTCCTTGTGAGATGCTGGCTAAGTTCCTTAACCTCTGTGCCTTGGTTTCCTCATCTGCAAAATGAGGGGGAAAGATTTACCTTATTGACCCTCAAAGTCTCTTCCAGCTCAAGACCTATTACAGTCTGCATTTATTTAAATGGGCAAATGCTTTGTTTCTGATTCTTTGCTATTACAAAAAAAACCAACACATTTATTAAGCCGTACCATGCAGAACAGCACTGTGGGAGGTGGGGATAGAGATAACAATAATAGCTTATATTTTAAAAAATACTTTACAGAGTTATAGAGCATTGGACACATTATCACAATTGTAATATGTACATATATTTCAACAGATCCATAATCTCAGTAATGTGAGTTACTCCTTTCAGTGGTACAAATCACACCCTATCCATGGAGGCGTATTCTGGTAAATATCTAGCAACCAGTATCCAGGAGGGGAAATGTACACAGCACAACTCAATCTGTATTATTGTTTAAATTTAATCTGCAATATTGACATTTTCTCTATCATTTTCTTAAGTGTAGGCAATCAACAAAACAATAAATCAAAACTTGATTTGTAGCTTGTTGATTACCAAGGAATTGGTTCTCTCAAGCCAGTTCAGTCCGCCTATTTGTTTCCAAATATCCTCCATGGAGGATGTACTCAATGTACTAGACATTTTTTTTTTTTTTTGTATATTTTGTGTTTACTTTTCCATGTTCACATTATTTCCTCCTAAAATAGTATAACCTCCTTATGAGAAGAGACTACTTCATTTTTGTTTTTGTAACTCCAACATCTAATATAATATACAGTAGCTGTTTATATATGCTTATTGAAGGAATAAATGAATAAGCTTTTCCTTTATATATTTGAATATTCCTTGGGTATTATAGAAGCAACTGGACTGTTCATTTGTTATCACCTTGATCTTGCTACTTGACTGGCCTACCTTTTGTTCTGATTATTTATTTCCTGGATGGTACCTCATATACCATTTCTTACAAGGATGTCATTATTAATAATATGTTCCAGTTTTTATTTCTTTCATTTATGTCATCCTTAGTAATGTGCTTCCACAACTGTCTCTCCCTTGGCCTTTGAATTGTTTTCTATTTAGATTTTAATTTTTTGAAATTGATTTTTTAAGCCATCCACAATTTTTATTCTTTGGCAATTATGATGTTTCATTATTTATAGTCATATAGCATTAACAGGATAATATTGATATTAAAAAGATAGTGTGCCAGTCAATTGTATCTACTTAGGGGGACTCAAATATCTATGGACTAGGCAAATCAGCTAATAATGTTAGAAGTTAAACGTCTCTCTTTTTTTTTTATTAAGGATATATTTTATTTGACATATGAGATGGTGCTTAACTTGAGATGTCCAAGAGGAAATTAGCAGAGGGACAAGTCTACAGAATCTCAGAATCATAGAATCACAGTTCAGTAGCTCCTCTGGGACTACTTTCTCAAAAATATCATTGTCAGGCTGGTGTTCCAGAGAGTAGCTGATATCATTACCAGGATTCTAGGAATAACCCTAAGGGCTAGGAACATTTTTGTTCACAAGCTCACACCCAATGCTTTCCAATAACATTGGCTAACCAGACTGGAATTAGCTTTTCTATTGGAAAAAAGGGTATTTACTAAACTGATAAATTAATGAAATTATAGGAAAGTTCCTCAATGTTTATTGTACTTGACTGATTCATTAAAAGCCCATTCTACAATAGAATTTGAGAGTAGGAAGACTCATCAGCAATCCTCCATCCAACCCATGAGGTATCCTTCCTTATTCAGGACCAGTGGTTCTTTAGCCTCTACTTGAAGACCTCCAAAGAGGGGAAACCCACCTCCTCCTGATAAGTCCATCCCACTTCAGGACAATTGTAGGAGCTAGGAACAGCTTTTAGATATCTAATTTGCCTCTTTTCAATTTCTATCCCTGGTTTCAGGTTCTATTCTTTAAGACCAAACAAACCAAATGATTTCCTTTCAAATACTTGAATCAATCAAGTGAACAATGCCACAATAAGCATTTGTGGCCCAGGCACTGAAATAGTCTCTGGAGCTCCAAATAAAAAGAATAAAGACAATGATCATGGGTCCCTGAATCTTGTGTTCCTGACTTCGGGTGTCCAATTCCTTCAGCAATTTGCTATGTAGGAATCAAAATCACCCAAGGTTTGTCAACTAGGTCTCTTAAGAGACAGGCTCCAGAGGAGAGGGTGAGGCTGGTGATTTTGTACAACCCTTCCTCACTTAAATCCAATACACTTGCATATCATGGCATTGCTTTCCTAATGTCATAGTCCTCTTCAAAAACAAATGACAAACAACAATCTGTAAGAGGAACTGCCCTACTGAGGACCCAACTGGCCAGTTCCAGTCAAATTCCTTCCTCCCTCCCTTCCTCCCTCCTTCCCTTCTTCTCTTCCTTCCTTCTTCCCTTGTCCCTTCTTCCCTCCTTCCATTCTTTTCATTCCTCCCTACCTTCCTTCATTCCTTCCTTTCTCCCTCTCTGTCTCCCTACCTCCCTTCTTCCTACTTTCCCTCCATCCTTCCTTCTTTTCTTTCCTTCCCTTTTTCCTTCCTTCCTTCCTTCCTTCCTTCCTTCCTTCCTTCCTTCCTTCCTTCCTTCCTTCCTTCCTTCCTTCCTTCCTTCCTTCTTTCCTTCCTTCCTTTTCTTTCTGTCCCTTCTCTCCCTCCCTCCTCTCCCTCCTCTCCCTCTACCCTCATAGAATATCAAGTGCTCTGCCCAAAGGAATGTAACTTTTAATCTCTGAAACCTCACAAGATATCTTTGGATTACAGGTAACCTTTATTTCTTAAGCATCATGCCTTAAACCCAAATCACATTGGCTCTCATTGAATGGCCAACAATAGATTCCAGCCTAAGCCTCATTTAATCATTGTTTGAGTCCTGTTTGCTCAGTGTGAGTATAAATAGCAGTTGTTCTGTTTTTGGCCAGAAACCCTGAGGGTCTTCCCTTCCCAGATTAATTTTTTAAAAAATTTTAACTAGGAAAAAGTTTGCCTCATTTCTTACCCAGCACTGAAGGGTCAAACTGAAATCTGGGAAAGACCTTACCTTAAAAAGATCAAGGTCTTCCATTGCATCCAGGATCTTATATCTTATTCAATTATCCTGATCTCTATCTTGCCAATGGATCCAGATATCTCCAATGGTGACCTTGTACAGTCCTCCCTCACTTAAATCCAGTCCACATGCAAGCCATGACATCACCTTCCTGTTGTCATGATTCTTTTCCAGAGCAAAGGACAAACAACATAGAAATCATTCAAAATTCAAGGATATAACTGCATCTCTTGAGGGACAGAATATATTTATAGCTTTGCCAGTAGGGAAATGAGATGAATTTAAGGGCACAGTAGAAGAAGGGAGGCAATTAACAATCACTTGAGAGTTGCCTCCAGTTCCAACACCCAGATTGTGTCAGGCTCTCTTTATTGCACAGTTTATAAGTGAATATGCCTAGGTTAGTCCCACACAATTGGACCAATATGGAAAAAAAATCTGATGTTTTATAAGGGAAGTCAGCATCTTTTTCAGATATATGTGATTATTTTCTTATTTCTATTGACAGGCATCAAGAAGCTAGGATGCTAGAAGTTTTAGGGCATGACTGAATTTCAGTAAAAGAGGTATGGTGATGTGGGGGTTAATATATATGGCTACTTGTATCAGGAGGCAGGTCAGGATCAATGAAAGTGGTGCACAATTTCCCAAATGAAATCCAGATAAGATTCTCTCCTAGCATCTTTGCCATCTGTAGTGTCTGTTCAAGACATTTGAACCAATGAATTAACTTAATGGGCTACACATCCACCTCTATGCCATAGTCTGGACAATATATCTTTTTGATCTCTTGTTTTTAGGATTTCTTCCATATGAATTGTTAGGTTGGTTTCATTGAAAAGGTCTTGTAGTATTTTAGGGATTTTTGTAATCAGGACAAGGTGATCCAGGAACAAGAGAAGCTAAAACTTCATGATCTAAAGGAAGACATTCTTTCATTAGGACACTGCACAGGACATCATCAAAGACTTTTGAATGTAATAAAATTGAAATATAAATATTAGTCTTTGCCTTCATGAAGCTCACAGACTAGTCAGGGAGTAATCACACACACAACTACACAATGATGCACATTCCATGCAAAGGAGATATATAAAATTCTATGCAAGTCTGAGTGGAATAGAATCATTATTGACTAGGATGATCATGGAAGGTCAGATTGAGAAAGAAGCATCTGAGTGTGCCCTTAAGGATGAAAATGGTTGTAATAGTGACATTGAGAAAGAGAGTATTATAGGCATAGGAATGACAGAGCAAGAGCAGAGAAACAGGAGACAGGACAAAAACAGGGGCATATCTAGCAGAGTCCAGCTTATCTAGATCATAGAGTAAATGAAAGGGAATAGTATGAGATAAAGCTGGAAAGGTAGAATGATAACAGATTGTGAAGAGCCTTAAATGCTAGACAAAGGAACATAAACAACATTTGGTAAGCATTAGAAAATGATTCAGCAAAAAGATGACATCAATAGTCTGGCAGTGCTGTGATTGATGGATTGGAAGGAGAAAAGACCTATTAAAAGGCCTCTGCAATTGTACAAGAAGAGAAGCACATTAGTGTATTGTTGGGGGAGCTATGAGTTAGTACAACCATTATGGAAATACATTTAGAATTCTGCAAGGGTAACAGGGAGCTGATGTAATCCCCCACAGGGTAAAAGCTGGGGAGTGTACAGATGAGAAAGTATGATGACATGTGATGGAAATGTCCTGCTCCCTAATTTGGAGAATGCATAAATACTCTATAGCTTGTTCCAGTCTGCTAACCATGTGATGTTTATAGGGATTGTTGACTGGCTGCAGAGCCAGAATTAGAGTATATTCAAAAGGCGTTAGTCAGCCAGGGCCTTGACCTTGGTTGGTATAATTCCCTGACGGGATGCTATTCAGATGAGAGAGACAAAGAGTTAATTAGATACATAGCTCACAAATATGAGGCTTTGTTTTCTGCCACTTTGCATTTTTTTTTCCCAATTGAACTTTTTTTTTTTTAGGTTGTTTTTTTTTTTTTTTATTAAAGCTTTTTATTTGTATAACATATGTATGGGTAGTTCCCTCCCAATTGAACTTTTAAAGGACTTGTTTTGTTCATTGGATTTGTTTTTCCTATTTCACAAATTCTGTGTTTCAAGTTGTTTTCTTTTTTTCCTTTTCACCAAATCTATTTTTAAAGGAATGATTTTCTTCAAACAATTTCTGTGTTTCCTTTTCCAGAGCTCTCATTTTCTTTCCCCATTTTCTTCTAACTCTCTTTTAAGATCCTTTTTGAATTCTTCCAAGACAGCCTTGTAAGATGGAGACCAACATATCATCCTCTGAGGCTTCATCTGGAGATGTTTTCCTTTAGTGTCCTCAGGATTTGAGGTCTGTTCTTCCCTGTCTCCATCAGAGCTATCTACAGTCAAAGCTCTTTTTGCTTTTTTGTTCATTTTTAATGGTTGAGATCTGTTCTTAGGTTGAAAGAGAGATTGTCCCAAGCTTCCACTTCAGGCAACAGCACCTTCCCGATGCCCTGGAGTTGGTGCTGGATGGGTATGGCCAAGTCCCACTTGTTATTCTGGGTTTCAGGGTCTCCCTATTTGCCTTCTCTATTTGCATTGGAGGTCTCACAGCTAGTCTGCTGATCCACTGGCTTCTGAATCAGGACAGAATAGCAAAGGCAGCTGTATTTTAGCTAGAAGCCTCTCACTAGATTCCCCCAGTGCCCAGAAGCCTCTCTACCCTAAGTCTCCCTACTCTGCACTGCACTGCCCCTGAGCTGGGCTGCAACATATCCTCCTCTCCATCCCTATTGAGACAGTCCTTTCCTGAAGTTCTTCCAAAATATCTTCTGCTGGAAATGTGTTATGATCCAGATATTTATGGGTTTTGTAACTCCAAAACCCATGTAGAGACTTGAATTGGTGTGGAACTCTCAGGAAGAGCTCAGATATCTTGGCTCTGATCCTACATTTTTTTTTCTATTTTAGATGAATTATATTAGACATAAACTTGTGGACTTTGAAAGGTAAGGGGAATGAATCTTAGAGGTTTGGGGACTGGAATCCATTCTGGAAGCCTGGAGGACCAGAGTCACTGAAGCTAAGTAATATGCTTGACCCAGCCCAGCAGTAGTAGATGTGCAAAATCCAAATGCAAAAACATTTGGAACTGAACATAGTGAGGGCAAATATGCATAGAGAATGTGTTAAGTTTGAGTCCACTACTCCCAGGAGTGGTGTGGTATGGAAGAGTGTGCCTGCAGGGATTGGGGGAAAATGTTTGAGCTTCTCACTATCCCTTCAAAGTAAATACTCACATGTAAAAAAACTAATTATGTTATTGGCTAAATAAAAGTAGGGTACTAATCATTAGAACTTTTTAATGGGGGATAAGGAGAATAAGGACTTAAACTGATAGCATTAGATAAAGCCACTCCATAAACTCTTGGGGAGTATTTTCAAACCTTAAAGAGGAACATGAGCTAACTTTGCTCTGACAGAGTGAATTCAAAGTATTGTTACACAAATAAAGTGGATAAAATGTCCATAATTTTTGATCCCTCAATTTCATTGTTAGGCATAAATACCAAGGACATTATTGAATTTTTTTTAAAAAAGCATCATATACAGCAAATATTTGTAGCAATTTTTGTTTTACCAAACAGAGCAAATGCCATCAATGTAGGAATGGCTCAAAAAATTGAGGTATGTCACTACACACCTGTCAGATTGGCTAAGATGACAGGAAAAGATAATGATGAATGCTGGAGGGGATGTGGGGAAATTGGGACACTGATACATTTTTGGTGGAACTGTGAACTGATTCAACAATTCTAGAGAGCAATCTAGAACTATGCTCAAAAAGTTATCAAACTGTACATACCCTTTGATCCAGCAGTGTTTCTACTGGACTTATATCCCAAAGAGATCTTTTTTTTTTTTTTTTTTTTTTGCTGAGGCAGTTGGGTTTAAGTGACTTGCCCAGGGTCACACAGCTAGGGAATGTTAAGTGTCTGAGACCAGATTTGAACTCAGGACTTCCTGACTTCAGGGCTGGTGCTCTATCCACTGCGCCACCTAGTTGCCCCCCAAAGAGATCTTAAAGGAGGGAAAGGGCCCTACATGTGCAAAAATGTTTGTGGCAGCCCTTTTTGTAGTGGCAAGAAACTGGAAACTGAGTGGATGCCCATCAATTGGAGAATGGCTGAATAAATTATGGTATATGAATGTTATGGAATATTATTGTTCTGTAAGAAACGACGAGCAGGATGATTTCAGAGAGGTCTGGAGAGACTTACATGAACTGATGCTGAGTGAAAGGAGCAGAACCAGAACATCATTGTACACGACAACAACAAGACTATATGATGATCAATTCTGATGGATGTGACTCTGTTCAACAATGAGATAATTCAAACCAGTTCTTATTGTTCAGCCATGAAGATAGTCAGATACATCCAGAGAGAGGCCTGTGAGAACTGAGTGTGGACCACAACACAGCATTTTAATATTTTCTGTGAATGTTTGCTTGCATTTTGTTTTCCTTTTTAGGTTGTTGTTTTTCTCTTTCTAGATCTAATTTTTCTTGTGCAGCAAGATAACTGTATAGATATGTATACATATATTGGATTTATCATATATTTTAACATATTTGACATGTATTAGACTACTTGCCATCTAGGGGAGGGGATGGGGGGAAGGAAGAAAAAATTTGGAACAGAAGGTTTTGCAAAGGTTATTGTAGAAAAATTACTCATATGTTATGTAAATAAAAAGCTTTAATAAACAAAAAGAAAAAGAAAAAATTGAGGTATGTGAATGTAATGGAGTATTACTGTGTTATAAATAGGACAAATACGATGTAAAAGCATGAAAAAACAAACTGATGGAGAGTAAAGTTAAGCAAAGTCAAGAAAATACACATAATTACTACAACAATATAAATGACAAAAATAATCACCACAAAACAATGGAAAATGAATGTTGAAAAGAGGTGTGGATTTCCATGGGTGTGGAACATTGCATATATTATCATATTTTTTCTTTTTTTTTAAACAATAGCTTTTTATTTTCAAAATATGTGAAAAGATATTTTTCAACATTCATCTTTGCCAAACTTTGTGTTCCAAATTTTTTTCTCTCTCCCTTCCCCAGCAAGTAATCCAATACATGTTAAACATTTGCAATTCTCCTATACATATTTCCACAATTATCATGCTACATGAGAAAAATCAGGTTAAAAAGGAAAAAAAAAAGGAAAAGGAAAAAAAAAAGTAAGCAAACAATCACAAAAAGTTAAAAATACTATGTTGTGATCCATATTCAGTCTCCACACTTCACTTTTTGAGTGCAGGTAGCTCTCTCCATCACAAGTCTATTGAAATTGTCCTGAATCACCTCATTGTTGAAAAGAGTCACATCCATCAGAGTTGATTATCATATTTTTTCAATGTATCAATCAGTTTTGCTGAGTTTTTTTCTCTTTTTGTCTTTTTTTATATTAAAAAAATATTTGTTATAAAAGATGGTTGGCTGGCAGGGAGAAAGGAGGAACATGTGAAATCTAAATGATATTAAAACAAAAATATATAAATAAAATTAACTTCTTAAAAATGTAAAGGAAAATATACTGCAAAAATTTAGAACTCTGATGATGAAATACTTTCCATTTCTTCACAGAAGAGTAGAAGACAACAGGTGCCCAAGGCGGCCTATGTGTTCAGACTTGACCAATGTTTTAGTTTACCTTAACTTTTCTCTGGTACAAAGGTAAGTTCTGTTGGGTTTGGGGCAGACAGAGGCCATTTGGAAAGGATAGCAATTTAAAAAAAAACATAACAAAATATTTCCCTCCCCAAAAGAAAACATATTTCAATGATTGGTGAGAATTCAATAAGAAGCTATATTACAGTAATCTCTTAACCAGTTTTTCCATTCTCCAATCCATCCTCCCGATAGATGGGAGAGATATTGCAAAGATAGACTCTGTCTCCCTCAGTTTCAGGCCTCCTTTTCCAGTTCAGCATATGTAGGGTTTTTTTTTTCCGCCACTGAAGCAGCTCCTTCAGCATAGAATGAAATTATACTGTCTAGCCAGATGGATGTACCATTTTTTGAATAATGAGTGATTTAAAATCATTTTCCTTTCCCAAGGCTGGGCTCCAATTATCCATCTGACCATTCTCCACAACCAGGACTGGAAGAACAAACATTTCTAAAGCTCTCAGAGCTCAGCATTTATAAACAACTGAGGTACCCCTATTTCTTCACAACGTTGCTTTCATGATTACACACTTAGATCTACACTTTCAAAATTCCCCTGGATGTCTATTATATTTTTATAAATGCTAAAGACACTACAGTGAGATCTGAACACATTCAAACAAGAGGCCCCTAACTGGGGAGTATCTCCCCAAAACCACTGAGGAACTGGGGGACTCTTTCATACCCCTGCAGTGCCAAAACATTGAGACATCGGTACATAACGAAAAGATAGATCTGATCTCTTCTTCCCCATTTTCTCCCCACCCCATTCTTAATACATTCTCCCCCTTGAAATTATTATGCATATATTTTGTTTTTACATTCTGCCTTCTTCTCCTTGTCAGCAAGGACAGCTGTATAATTTTTCTGTGCATTCTCAATTCCTTGCACATAGACTTTAATAAATGTTTGTTGGATTGAATGAATACGTGTTGAATGAAAGAATAAAAGAATGAATGATTAAATGACAGTAATTGGCATGACATCTTTGAGCTGAAGGCCATAACTTGCCTGGCTAATAGAATAAAGATGGTTCTGACTTAAGGGGTAGAAGAGGGAGGCTCAGAGGTACAGGATGATAAAAAAAGATATGTATCGAATCACAGTTCAGAGGCAAGAGCAGCCTCAAATATATTGACTGACAGCTTCCTCTGACAAGGTTCTGTCTCTCAGCTGCTAGATCTGAAATTAATCTTTCCCTCCCAACACCTAAGGATGAAAAGGGGAGAATTTTTCCATAAAATTTTGCTCCTGCACCATGACATCTCCCTATTGTTTCTGCTCTGGAAACATCCTTTTTTTCTTCCCCTTTATGCATCTTCATATTTATGCAATCAGCTCAAGGACACAACTCAATATAGCACCCAAAGTGCCCACAAGCTCAGCACACTTATGTGTCATCATACATACGGATGTCCCTAGTCCAATCTGATGCAAGCTCAAAGCAAAAATTCTCTTCCCTGTTCTGTTATGTGTTGGTCACAGGAAGGAACTTCAGAGATCACCTGGTCTGTCCCCTTCCTGAAAAGAAACCTCCTCTATAGCATCCCCAAGATGTAGTCAGTCAAGTCAGTCAATAAACATTAAACACCAAATTAAAACAAGTCTGAGGTATCACCTTATACCTATCAGATTGGATAAGATTATAGGAAAAAATAATGATAAATATTGAAGGGGATGTGGGAAAACTGGGACACTGATGCATTGTTGGTGGAGTTGTGAATTGATCCAGCCATTCTGGAGAGCAATGTGGAATTATGTCCAAAGGACTATAAAACTGTGCATATCCTTTGATCCAGCAGTACCACTACTGGGTCTGTATCCCAAAAAAATCACAAAAGAGAGAATGGACCCACGTGACATATTTGTAGCAGCTCTTTTTGTGGTGGCAAGAAATTGGAAACTTAGGGGATGCTATCAGTTGGGGAATGACTTAAGTTGTAGTATATGAATGTAATGGAATACTATTGTTCTGCAAGAAATGATAAACTTGCTGATTTCAGAAAAGCCTGGAAAATCTTACATGAACTGATGCTGAGTGAAGTGAGCAGAACTAGGAGAACATTGTTCACAGAAACAGCAAGATTTTGTGATGATCAACTATGATAGACTTAATTCTTCTCAGCAATGTGGCCATCCGAGACAGTTCCAATAGACTTGGGATGGAAAATGCCATCCACATCCAGTGAAAGAACTATGGAGTTCTTTAGAATGAACTATGAAATGAGGATCAAAGCATACTATCTTCACCTTTTTTGTTTTTTCTTTCTTGTGGTTTTTCCTTTTGTTTTGATTTTTTTCATTCACAACATGATTAATGTAGGAATATGTTTAAAATGATTGTACATATGTAACCTATATCAGATTGCTTGCTGTCTTTGGGACAGAGGAGGGAAGGAAAAGAGGAAGAAAAAAAATTTGGAGCTGAAAATTTTACAAAAGTGAACGTTGAAAACTATCTTTACATGTAATTGGAGAAAATAAAATACAGTTAAGAGGGGAAAAATAAACATTAAATACCTACTATGTGTGAGGTCCTGCGCTAAGCAATGGGGATACAAAGAAAGGGAAGAGTCCTGCCCTTGAAGTGCTCACAGTCTAATAAGGGAAGACAATGTACAAATAACTATGTAAAAACAAGCTATTAACAAAATAAGTTGAAAATAAATTGGTCTACTATACACCTCTCAGATTGGCTAAGTTGACTGAAAAAGATAATGGCCAATATTGAAGGGGATGTGGGAAAATTGGGACACTGATATATTGTTGGTGGAACTGTGAACGGATCCAACCATTCTGAAGAGCAATTTGGAGCTATGCTCAAAAAGTTATCAAACTATGCATACCCTTTGACCCAGCAGTGTTTCTACTGGGCCTATATCCCAAAGAGATCTTAAAGGAGAGAAAGGGACCCACATGTGCAAGAATGTTTGTGGCAGCCCTTTTTGTAGTGGCAAGAAACTGGGAGCTGAAAGGGCTGCCACAAACATTTTTGCACATGTGGGGCCCTTTCCTTCTTTTAAGATCTCTTTGGAATATAAGCCCAATAGGAACACTGCTGGGTCAAAGGGTATGAACAGTTTGATAAGTTTTTGAGCATAGTTCCAAATTGCTCTCCAGAATGGTTGGATCCCGTTCACAGTTCCACCAACAATGTATCAGTGTCCCAGTTTTCCCACATCCCCTTCAACATTCATCATCTTTTCCAGTCATCTTAGCCAATCTGACAGGTGTATAGTGGTACCTCAGAGTTGTCTTAATTTGCATTTCTCTGATCAATAGTGATTTGCATCATCTTTTCATATGACTAGAAATTGTTTTAATTTCATCATCTGAAAATTGTCTGTTCATATCCTTTGACCGTTTATCTGTTGGAGAGTGGCTTGAATTCTTATAAATATGAGATAATTATATATTTTAGAAATGAGGCCTTTATCAGAACTCTTAAATGTAAAGATGATTTTCCAATTTATTGCTTCCCTCCTAATCTTGTCTGCATTAGTTTTCTTTGTACAAAAACTTTTTAACTTAATATGGTCAAAATTATCTATCTGGTGTTCAATTAAGAGTTCCAATTCTTCTTTGGACATAAATTTATTCCATCTCCACAGTTCTGAGAGGTAAACTATCCTATGTTCCTCTAATTTACTTATAATATCACTCTTTATATCTAAATCATGAACCCATTTAGATCTTATCTTTCTACCAACAATATATTAATGTACTTATCTTCCTACAATTCCCTTCAGTATTGACTATTGCCACTTTTTGATTGTTTTTGACAATTTTCAGGATGGAGAGTGAAGCCTCAAACTTGTTTTGATTTACATTTTTTATTATTAGTGATTTGTAATATTTTTTCATGTGGTTGGGATACTTTACAATTCTTTTGAGAACTATTAAAATCTTCTGATCACCAATCTATTGAAGAACAGCTATTAATTGTATATACTTATATACATACATATACCTTTATATATACATACTTATATATTTATTGTTTGTATATCTTTGGATAGCAAACCTTTATCAAAGATATTTGATACCAAGATTTTTTTTTTCCCATTTGAATACTTCCTTTCTCATCCTATATGCATTAATGTTGTCTGTGCAGAAGGTTTTTAATTTCAAGTAACCAGAGTTATCTATTTTATCTTTTATAATTGCCTCTGTCACTCACCTGGTTAAGAATATGTCTCTTATCCATAGCTATAAAAGGTATATGATCTATTTCTCTTCTAGTTTTTATCACATGAGCCTTTATATTAAGGTTACATACTGATTTAGAATATATTGAGGAATGTGGTATAAGGTGTTGATCTAAATCTAATTTCTGCCTGACTGCTCTCTAGTTTTCTCAGAAGTTTTTTTTTTTTTATCAAATATGGAATTTTTCTCCTAGGTAACATATATTTTCCAATTTATAAAACACTAGGTTATTGAATTCCATTGTATCTGAATTTACCTTGTCTAGTCTGTTCCTTTGATCTCTCCATCCAATCTTTAACTAATACCAGATGGTTTTAATCACTGCTGCTTTATAATATAGTTTGAAGTCTGGAAGTGATATTCCCCCTCCACCAGTAGAAATGTTGAAGATGAAAGAAAAAACTAACAAAATTGAAAACAAAAACACCACTGAAATGATAAAACTATAAGCTTTTTTTTTTTTTAGTAAAGTAATCTAATTAAAGAAAAAGAGATAGGAAAAGCAAATTATCAGCATCAAAAATAAAAATAGGGAATTCACCACAAATGAAGACAAAAGTAAGGAAATTATTAGAAATTATTGACCAATTATCTGCCAAATAAGGGATGACAAAAATACAAAATACAAAGAATAACAGAATAAGAAAAAAAATTTAAATACTTTAATCTGAAAAGGAATTGAATGAACCATAAAGGAATTCTCAAATAAAAAAATCCTAGGGTCTAAGGATTTTTACAAGTGATCTAACTATTATTCAAATAATAACTAATTCCAATGTTATATAAGCACTTTGCAAAGACAGAAATAGAAGGATCTATGCATTTTTTCTATGATATAAATGTTTATCACATCTCAGAGAGAAACAAAGCAAAGAGAAAACTATAGACTAATATCACTAGTAAAGATTGCTGTAAAATATTAAAATATTAGCATAGAGGTTACAACATACTGAAATGTTATATTCTATGACATGGTTAGATCTATACAATTAATGAAGTATTAGTTCAAAAAAGAGGAAAACTACAAATATAATAAACCATGTTAATAGTGATATTATAATAAAAATCACATGGTTCTATCTAGTGTTAAAAAGACTTGACAAAATGCAAAACTTGTTTCTTTTAAAAACACAAAAGAACATAGAAATAAATGGAATTTTACTAAATATGGAAAATATATGTAAAACCAAAGACCAATACTTAATAATTGCAATAATAATTATTATATTACAACAATAAAAATTTCAATAATATAATAACAACTATCACATATAAGGTGTTTTAAAGTCTACAGAGTACTACTTTACATGTTATCTCATTTAATTCTAACAACAATTTTAAGAGGTAGATACTGTTATTATCCCCCTTTTACAAATAAAGAAAGAGGCTGAGAAAGGTTAAGTGACAAGAATCATGCAGCTAATAACTATCTGAAGTAATTCAAATTAATCTTTTTTCCTGAATAAATTTGATGAACATGTATTTGAGTCCTGCCTATTATATAATGTGACATGATATAAAGTATGTAACTACCTGTTATATAGTGTGATTTGATGTAATGGATAAATCTATTTCTTCTAGGAACAGAGAATAGTCTTTGTAAAGAAATTCTGTCCATTATCATTATTATTTGATAAAGTGCCAGTAATGCTGTAGCAATAAATTAAAATTCAAATAACATTTACCAAGTGCCCTCTATGTACCTGACACTGTGTTCCACCAACAGTATATTAGCATTCTTTTTTCCAACAATGCCATCTTTTCTCAGTTTTGCCAATTTTCAGAGTGGGAGGGATAACCACAGAGTTGTTTTAACTTGTGTTTCTTTTATTATTAGTGAGTTTGAGCAATCTTTCACATGGTTATTAATAGTTTGCAATTCTTCTTTTGAGAATTGTTTGTTCATATCCTTTAACTTCCAGATGTTCTTTAGCAAGACCAAGATTAGGGAAGAAAAACACTGCCTTCAACATTTAAGTTTCATCTTCATACTAAGAGCCTCACATCCTTTACTGATATTTGTAGTCATTCAGCACTCACAATGGTTTTTTAAAAATAATTGCCCATTGGCTCTCTTCAATAATGAGGTGATTCAAGGCAATTCCAATAGCCTTATAATGGAAAGTGCCATCTGCATCTAGAGAGATAACTATGGAGACTGAATGTGGGCAAAACATAGTATTTTCATCTTTCTTTTTGTTGTTGTTTGCTTGTGTGTTTTTTCTTCCCTTTTGATCTGATTTTTATTGTGCATCATGACAAATATGGAAATATGTTTAGAAGAACTGCACATGTTTAACCTATATTGGATTGCTTGCTGTCTTGGGCAGGGGGGGAGAGAGGGAAGGGAGAAAATTTTGGAACAAAAACTTTGGCAAAGAGGAATTTGAAAACTATCTTTGCATATACTGGGGGGGGAATGCTGTTAAAATAAAATTAATTGTCCATTTGATATTGTAATAATGAAATATATACTTTTCTGCCATGTAAAGAATATTACCAGCAGCTCATGCTCTGAGGCTATTATTCCAGTTTCCATTTGCATTAATTGGGTCATAAAGCTACAATAATTCCTCAGGGTTCTTAGGTCAATCATAAGAGGTTATAGCTCAAATAACTGTAATTTTTAATAACTATAACCTATAACTTTTAATACCACCATACCTGTTCCATTATCTGTTGATAACAAGTCAACCAGAGTTTATTAGATTTTAGAAAGGGGTATTTAACAATGGTGACATAGTTGGTGAAGTTGATGTAAAACATTCCCCCCAAAATCTAGGACATGCTCTCTGGCAAATATATAGAGTCCAAGGAAAGATGAGCTCTAGCTTATAGAGGACATAAAGCAGTGACTCAAAGCTCCTGAAGTTGGTTTCTTGGATCCTGTAAGTGATCCTGTAAGTATAGTACAGCTTTTCTGCCAGGTTCTTTATACAATCTTGAAGCTTCTTTATCTCATCTATTTTGTCTTGGATTCCAGAAGAAGGCACTCCCATAGGCATTCTGAAGATGCTACTAGGACACCAAGGGGAAATTCTAGATTCTGTCGACCCTTTGAAATTCATGAGATTTTTTTCTGGTCTAGGACCTAGAAGACCAACAAAAAGGCTGAGGGCTTTGTTCCTCTGCCCTTCCCTCATTGATATCCTTCTCAAATAATGTTCAACAAGAATACTCTAGACTCTACTTCCAGTCTCTGATTCCAACCAGCCCAAGGGAGGCCCTCTAAAGGACATGGCCAAGCTCCCAACCAATCTGATCAGACTTTCTGTTATACCTGAGGGACCCTTCAAGCCATTTTCACACCCAAATGTGTTCTCAGCTGATAAATACATCAGGGCATGGTAATTTATCAATTCATACACCATTCTTTTTGTATCTAAAGATAACATCATTAATCTATCACTAGCAGTCATTTATTCAAGAAGCCTGCTCTGTGGAAAGAATATGTTTTTTAAAATTGACAAACAGGATCAAGACAGCCTGGTTTGGTGAACAGAGTGCTAGACTTAGGACTAGGAGGTTATGTGTTCAAATCCTACCTCTGACACTAACTGTAGGGCAATTAAGATTTATATTGTTCACTCATTTTTCAGTTGTATCCAACTCTTTATGATAAAGGTCCCAAGTGGTTTGCCATTTCCTTCTGCAGCTTATTTTTACAGATGAAGAAACTGAGGTACACAGGGTTAAGTGATTAACACAGGATCACACATCTAGGAAGTGTGAGGAGCTATTTGAAACCCAGAAGAGAAGTCTACCCAACTCCAAGCCTGGCACTCTATACACTCCATCACCTAGCAGCCCTGAGTTCTATATACTAAGTTATAAGCATAGCTGTGCTTTGGTGAAGGGAGATACTACATGTGAAATTCTTGATATGTTGACCCACAACCATAGTGAGTGATTGTGGAAGAGAACTAAGTTAGTTGGCCCTCACAGAGAGAATTTCATTAACAATGTAGGCCAAAATGGTTACAAAAGGCTTCCTGGAGAAAGGAAGCTTTAACTGACCTTGAAAAATCTGTAGATTCTGAAAAAACAGCCGAAAGTAGAAGGACATCCCAGAAAAATATGGGAGATAAGTAAAAGAGAACTAATTTGAATAAGGAGAGAACGAAGGCAGGAACTATATGTGTGTATGTGTAAATATACATGTATACATATATACATACTGTACACATATCCATGTGTGTTATGTGTGCATGCATGTATGTTGTATATATACATACACAGACCATGTGGTGACAATAAGATGAGTTTTCTGATTGAAGAGGTGGATACATATTGGGGAGGAAGAAGAAAGCCAGAACTTTGGATCACCAGGACAGCAGGACCCAGCCTGAATAAGGGATATACTTGGTTAAAATAGGTTCTCTTCCATTTCCAATCCATCATCCATAATGTTGCTAGATTAGAAACACTGAAATTTCTAGGTTGCTATTGAGTAATTGGGTAATCCATGTGATTACTCAATCCAGGTAATAAAGGCTAGGTTGCAATAAGAATGAAAACAGAGCAATTCAATGACCTTTTTTTTTTTTTTAAATAATAGACAAGATTTGGTAACAGATTGAATAAAGGAAATAAAAAGGGGTCATGGGAAAAAATCAAGTTCTCTCGAGTTAGAGATTCTTGGTAAGAGCTGGTTGAGAAAAATGAAGCAGATGAGAAGATGAATCTTTTATTTTTGTGAGGATTGAATTAGATTTTGGATGTATTAAGTAATAGGATAGTCTTTTTTACTGAATGAAAGCAAGGACTTTAAATTCAAGCAGAAAGTCAGGGTTAAGAATGTCAGTGTGGGTATCTGCATAGAAAGAAATAAAGAAAACTGGTGAACTCTTTAAGGCAGTAGAATGAAGACCAAAGACCAGTCGTATATAAACACCTCTGTTTAGGAGATAGAAGTCCTGGTGCCATAGGAGCCAAGAGAGGCACAGTTCAAGGGCCAGTTCACAGATTAAATGCCAAAAAAGAGATCAAGGATCAAAGATCCCTGAATCTGTCACTTAGGGAGTAGAAGCCAGGTTTTCAGGGGGTGGTGTTAAAGGAATGGGTAAAGACATAAAAAGTTGTTAACAGGAATGAATGAGACTAAGGTATTTAGTGAGATTAGTAAACAAAGTGATCGGGTAGTAATTAGGAAGGCTAAAATAGTCAAAGAAAGAGGCTTGGTGTTTAGGGGGGCTGAAGACAGAATTGTGCCATAATAGGAAATCTACTTCCTTTTTTTTTTTTTTTTGGAGAGGTGGGAAACAAGGGATATATAGTTTTGTATACACTATTAGATATAATATATCCCTTAGTTTTATTTAACTCTTTTTTTTCTTCTTGTTATAAGGGAAAATGCACTCATATTTTGAAATGACTGGTTTAAAAAAAGAATCAATAAACATTTTTGTTCATCAATAAATAGAATAGAATCAATAAACAAAACTACATTTAAAAAAAAATGTCCCTAGCCTAAAAAAGATAGAAATGTATTTGTTTGAAAGAAGAAGGGTTGGAATCTATAGAGAAATATTGAAGAGGTAAAAAGGGTAGGGGTAGAATGGGATTCTGGAGGAGGTGGTAAAGGAAGGAAGACTGTCAGAAAGAGATAAAACTAGCACTGGTCTGACAGACCACCCATTTTATGTGGCTGCATGGGGATCTCCCTAGTAACTAATTTCATCATATACTGTTTCCTCCTATTCATTGCATACATTTTACCTCTGATTTTTCCAGTTTTACAGACTGGACCCAGTGAAGCTGAAAACCAGTTGAATGATTCATTTTTTAATCCCCGTTAACTCTGAGCAAAGGCCATAGAGTATATAGTAGAAAGGCAGAATTGGATGTGAGAGAATGAGGGGTTCAAATCTTGCCTCTCACACTTGCTCCCTATGTGACCACATTTTGACTTCTCTGTGATTCGGTGATCTCTAAAATATGGAGATTGGCATAGATGACCTTCAAGCTGTAAATCGATGATTCTTTGATGTGCCACGTTATAGGGGGGTCAAGATCTGCATAGGAGAAGGGAGTTCCCACACTGTTGAAGTTGAAATGTCAATTGGACAGTTAGTTAGCCCTAAACCATGGGAATCTCACTGATAATTAAATCAACAAGACTCCACAAGAAACATAAGATCTCAAAGCTGGAAGGAACTTTAAAATTCAATAAATCTACAATCCTCATTGCACAGGGGAGAGACCACTGCTGCCCTTAACCCAGAAGTCAAAAAGTTGATTTTTAAATAAAGTCTTCTCTCTCTTTTTTCCTATGTTTTGGAGTAAGAGTATTTACAACAAGCTCCCTTGGGCACCTTGCCCCATCATCAAATGAAAACCAAAACTGATTCTGAGTACTTTATCAACTATGATCCCTTATCAATGGGGATGTGACTCATAGCAAGTAAAAATCACAATCGCCTGTTTATAGCCCTTCCAAGCAGTGTTTCTTTGCTCTTATTGATTTATGGCAGGTACAAATTCACGGTCCTTTCATCGGTTGGTTACCTTTGCCCTGGCTTTTGCCCCAGCTTTTTTGAAATCAGATTCCACAGCCTGGGGTTGGTGAGAAATGGCATGCTTTCCTCAAAACATTCCCAGATTTCAACCTCTGGACCATAGCGATGCTCCCGCTATGGGTTTTCCACTCCCAGAGCCCAGTACAGGCCCCACTGGGAGTGTCCATAAGTTATTAATGATTAATTGATGATAGGAAACTACTAGTTGGATGCTTATAATAACATATAATTGAAATACAGGGCTTCACTCTTAATAAAATGTTTGTCAAATTAAAGTGAAAAAGAAAAGCACAGTGTTATTCCTAATCCCTACAGAGCCTGTGTAGATTAAAGAGCTACATCACTTAGGGAGAAAGGAGTTTGTCTAACTGAGGTCTTTAAAAATACAATCACCTCCAACCTACTCAGCCTTTGGACTCTCTTGGCTTTCATTTCAGTGTGTTCTCCTGATTCTCTTCCTCCTGTTTCATGACCATTCTATTCCATCCTCCCCCCCCTTTTTTTTTAGCTCCTCTTCTGGGGTCCTTGAACTGAGGACATTCCTAAAGCTCACTCCATTATCTTAAACCCCTCCTGACTAACTCTAATGAGCCCTTCCCTATCTTAGCTTCAACTATCACCTCTACCAATAATAAGTTCCAATTCTCCATCTTCAATCCTGACCTCTCCCCAACTCTCCAGCCTGGCAGACATGTTTTGGATATTCTTGTAACTTTATTAGACTATAAATTCCAACAGGGCAGGGATGGTTTCTTATTTATCTTTGTACCTCCCAGAAATCTAGCACAGAGCTCAGAAACTGGGAAGTACTTCAATATTCACTAGATTAGACATTCATTAAACTGAATGAATACATATAAAAAGCTTAACAACCAACAGAGTGGTTTAGTTGATAGGATAATTGCCTAGAAATTAGAAGCCCAAGATTTGAATGTCATCCCAGACACTTACTAGGTGCATGACCCTGAACCTGGTTAATCTCTGAGACTGTTTTTCCTCATCTATAAAATGAAGACAATAATAGAACCTAACATACAATGTTGTTGTTAAGGATTAAATGAGATAATATATGTAAAAGGGCCTGGTGAATCTTAAAGCACTAAATAAACATTGGCTATTATTGTTGTTGCTAATATTATTGCTGAGTTGTTTTTCAATCAAGTCTGATTCTTCCTGACTCTAGGATTTTCTTGGCAAAGATACTAGAGTATTTATTTGCCATGTCCTCCTCCTCCTCCTCCTCTTTTTTCTCTTCCTCTTCCTCCTCCTCTCTTTTTTTTCTTTCTTTTTCTTCTTTTCCTCCTCCTTCTTCCTCTTTTCCCTTATTCTTCTTCCTTTTCTCCTCCTCTTCTCCTCTTCCTTCTTTTCTTTCTTTCCTTCTCCTCCTCCTCCTCTTCCTCCTCCTCTTTTTCCTCCTCCTCCTCCTCCTCCTTCTTCTTCTAAATTACACCAATTCTCAAATTCCCCATTTATCCTAAACTTCAGGTCCATGTCTAGTTATTTTTGATTCCTAGTCCACTACCAATACTCTCTTAATAGGACCAATGTTCTATAAAAGTTTCTTTTCTTTCTTAGAAACTTTCTAGAAACTTAGAAACAGCATGGCAAAGCTTTATTTAAAAGAAAACAAAGCTGCCTTCTAGAACCTGAGTGTCCCTGCCTTTCTTGACATCATTTCCTATTCATCCAGGGCTTTAAAAAGTCACAGGTATGTGGAATCTGTGCCATTTAGATTTAGTGTATCTACAACCTTAGGAACTACTATGACCTGATGATCTTCTGATCAGAAGCATTTCTAGAAAGAGAAGAGAAGGCCTGGTCTATTATTATATACTGTTACATATTCTTGCTATTAAGGCAAAGTAAATCTTTTTATTAAGTGTTCAATGACTTAAGAGTACCTCTTTTCATCCCATCAAGCCTGAACTAAGACACAGATTCTTCTTAGAGTCTTGTCTCTAATAACTGCCAAATTAATTTTCCTAAAATAATGTTCATATAGCATTCCCTTCCCATCTCAAGAACTTATATCATAGGGAGAAGAAAAACAGTATCTTATCTGTTTGTTTTTTTATTTTAATAGCATATAATTTTTCTAGTTACATGTAAAGATAATTTTCAACATTAATTTTTGTAAGACTTTGAGTTCCAATTTTTTTTTCTTCTTCCTTTTCTCACCTCCATCCTTCCCACACTAGCAAGCAATCTGATATAAGTTATATGTATACATTCGTTTTTAACATAATTTTATATGGGTCATATTGGGAAAGAAAAAATCAGAACAAAAGGGAAAAACCACAATAAAGAAAAAACAAATCAAAAACAAGGCGAAAATAGTATACTTCAATCCACATTCAGTTTCCATAGTACTCTCTCTGGATGCAGATGGCATCTTCCATTCCAAGTCTATTGGAATTGTCTTGGATCATCATATTGTTGAAAAGAGCCAAGCCCATCACTGCTGATTATCACATAATCTTGTTGTTGTGTACAGTGTTCAGGTTCTGCTAACTTCATTCAGCATCAGTTCATATAAGTCTTTCCAGGCTTTTCTGATATCAGCCTGCTCATCATTTCTTATAGAACAATAGTATTCCACTATATTCAACTACTATAACTTATTCAGTCATTCCCTAATTGATGGATATCCCCTGTTTTCAATTCCTTGCCACCACAAAAAGAGCTGCTACAAACATCTTTGCACATATGGTTCCTTTTCCCTCTGCTATGATCTTTTTGGGATACAGATGCAATAGTGACACTGATGGATCAAAAAGTATGCACAATTTGCCTTTTGGGGCATAGTTCCAAATTGTTCTACAGAATCTTTGGATCATTCACAACTCCACCAACAATGCAGTTTCCCAGTTTTCCCACAGACCTTTCAACATTTATCATTATCTTTTTCTGCCATCTTTTCCAATCTGACAGGTATGAGGTAGTACCTCAGTTATTTTCATTTGTATTTCTAATCAATAGTGATTTAGGACATTTTATATGATTATAGATGGCTTTAATTTCTTCATCAGAAAACTTCTGTTCATATTCTTTTACCATTTATCAATTGGGGAATGACTTCTTATAAATCTGACTCAGTTTTTCATATATTTTAGAAATTAGACCTTTATCAGAAACACTGGCTGTGAAAATTGTTTCCCAGCTTTTTGCTTCCCTTCTATCTTGGTTGCATTAGTTTTGTTTGTACAAAGCCTTTGTAATTTAACATAATGAAAATTAACCATTTTGCATTTCATAATGTTCTCTAGTTCTTCTTTGGTCATAAATTCCTCCCTTGTCCAAAGATTTAACAGGTCAATTATTCCTTACTCTCCTAATTTGCTTATAGTATCACCCTTTATTGAAGACAGGATCTTAAGCAAATTTTTCAGCCTTTTGTATCTTGCCTTCTGACCCCACTGCACAAATGCAGCTGCTTTCTCCGAGATGAGCAATGATTCAGTTTCTAAATCTCAGGCTCTTTTCTTGGTTCTTTTCTTTCTAGACTTTTTAAAGCCTTTGACATCAACACCCTCATCTTCCAGAGACTCACCCCTCCCTGACTATCTTAACAAATTCCTTTCTGGTTCTCCTCCTGCTTAACTACTTGTTCTCAGTCTCTTTAGCTACCATTTGCTGTCTTCTTATTATAGGTAACCCCTAAGACATCATCCTTTTCTCTCTACAGTCTCTCCTTTGGTGATTTAATGGATTCCCATGGGTTCATGGGATCAGCCCAGTAACTTTTAACAGATAAATGACAGATGACTACACAATCTAAAAATCCAACAGTAATCTCTTTTCTGAACCCCAGCTACTCATTACCAATCCTCTGTTAAATACATTTCATCTAGATATCTCATTATTTGTTGTTCAATCATTCAGTCCATGACCTCATTTGGGGTTTTCTTAGCATGGTTTGCCATTTCCTTCTCCATCTCATTTTACAGATGAGAAAACTGAGGCAAACAGGATTAAGTGATTTACCAAGAGTCATACAGCTAGTAAGAGTCTGAGGCTGAATTTGTATTCAGATCTTCCTGACTCTAAGCCCAGTGTTCTATCCACTGAGCTATCCACTTGCCTCCTAGATATTCCATAGGTTATCTCAAAAACACATTGAAAATACAACTAATTATCATCTTCCCCAAACCTGCCCTTCATTCATACTATCTTCATACTCCTAGACATACAGGTTCCTAATCTCAGTCACTCCTGGACTCTCCTCTCTCTCAACCCAACCCCTGTATCTAATCAGTAGCTAAATCTCATGTCTCAGATCTATGCCCTTTTCTCTTCCACACAGCCATTAGTACCAGTTTGTGCCCTTATCATTTCTACTCTGGACCACTGACCCCAAAGTGGTTCCTGCTTCCCACTCTAATACATTCTCCATATAGCTGCCAAAATCAGCTTCCTAAGACAGGCAAAGGCTGGCCTATGTCACTCTTAAAAAATTGTCTCTGACACAATACAAATTCTTTAATCTGGCATTGAAGGCCTCTACAATCTGGCACCAATCTAATTTGCTGGTCTTTCCAGCCTAGTTAGGTACTTGTTAGTATCTTTCACAAATACTAAGTCCCTGCATGAACTGATGCTGAGTGAAACGAGCAGAACCAGGAGATCATCATACACAGCAACAACAGTATTACATGATGATCAATTCTGATGGACATGGCTCTCTGCAACAAACAATTGTCTCAAACCAGTTCCAATTGTTCACTGAAGAAAACCATATACACCCAGAGAGAGGGAAATGAAATATGGACCACAACGTAACATTTTCATGATCTCTATTGACATTTGCTTGCATTGTGTTGCCTTTCTCTGATTCTTTTTTTTTTCTCGTAGATAGGATTTTTCTTGCATAACTTCTCAAGCATTTCAACATTATTAACATGTAGTGGACTTCCTGCCATCTAGGGGAGGGGAGGGGACTGGGGGTAAAATTTGTAATGGAAAGCTTTGTAAAGATCAATGTTGGGGAACTACCCATACATATGTTATACAAATAAAACGCTTTGATAAAAAAATAAAAAATTAAAAAAAAAAAACCAAATACTAAGTCCCAGCTAAAAAGTAAATACTCCACCAGTTTCTTAAATAACAACAGTCAATTCATTAATATTTATTAAGCACCGACTATGCTTAGGCTTTGTGCTAAGTGATGGAGATATAAATAAGAAAAAGAAATAGCCCCTGCCCTCAAGGAGCTTACAATATAACTGCGAAAGCAATATGCAAAAAGAAACTGAAAAGGGAGTGGAGAAAGGGGGACATGATGGAGAAGTTCAAAGAGTACAGCCAGATGAGAAATGAAGAGATGGCTGGCCTGAATGTTTCTGCAGAAACTGAGGTCTAGGGAGAAGCTTATTGCTCCATCCTCCAATCAGAGGGGCAGAGGGCACTGATGCAGTATGAGAACCAAGGCTGATCTGTACAGTATGATGAAGCTATTAGTGATGAGGTTCTGCAGGAAATCCAAAAGGGGATTGCAAAGTGGGAATTTCTATGCAATTGCATAAGCTTTTCCCATGCCTGGAATACACTAGATCCTCTTTCTTGTATCTTAGAATTTTTATCTTCCCTCTACCATCTTGTCTATGTGGTATAGTGTCTTGTGACTTGAAATTCTGAAGACCTGAGTTCAAATACCACCTCTGGTGCTACCTGGGCAAATCACAATCTCTGTCGGTCTTAATTTCCTCACCTGTAAAATGGAAATGATAATATTTGTAGTACTAACCTCACAGAATTCTTGTGATGACTATGACCCTCCATTTCTCATCTTGGTACCTTTATTAATTACTATGTGTAGGCTACCATATTAGGCGAGGGAGATACTAAATAAACAAAATGATAACTATATTATTCAATGAACATTTATTGTGTCTCCTCTATGCCAGGAACTGTGACAAGAGGTAGGATACCAAAAAAAAAAAAAAAAAAAAAAAAAAAAAGGCAAAAAATCAAGTCCCTGCTCTTAAGGAGCACAAACAAGTAAACTTTTTCCTTGCCTGTTCTCATTATTCTTCTTGAATACAGCTAGCATTTCAAAAACTATGTCAAACAGGTCAAGATAAACAAGATATATACAGGATAAACTCAAGATGTTCTCAGAGGGAAGACATTAGCATTAAGGGGGAAGGAAAGGCTTCTTGCAGAAGGTGGGATTTTAGCTGAGACCTAAAAGAAGCCAGGAAAACCATGAGACTGAGATGAAGTAGAATTCTAGGCAGGAGGGAAAGCAAGTGAAAACTCTCTGCAGGAGGAAATGGAGTTTTTGTTTGTTTTTTTTTGCTGAGGTAATTGGGGTTAAGTGACTTGCCCAGAGTCACACAGCTAGGAAGTGTTAAGTGTCTGAGATCAGATTTGAACTCAGGCCCTCCAGACTTCAGGGCTGATGCTCTATCCACTGTACCACCTACCTGCCCCCAAGGAGACTATAAAGAACTCTGGAGAACAGAGTATTGGTGTGGACTAGGATGGAGGCATTAAGGTCTAAGAGTCCTGGAAAAATAGGACAGATTTTACATTTGTGATGTTTTATTATTACTTTGTAATCAATTATTAATCATGTTCCTACTTATTAAAATAGAATATGCTGTGAGGTGGGAACTTATTCTCATTTTCTGTCATATTGCTTCTTCAATTTCCTAATAGCTGTTACTAAATATGATTCCCTTCTCCCATATTTCATGATCTTAGATTTATGAAACAGTCTTTTATATACCTTAGGTTCTAATCTTTCATTGTCTTTTTTATTCCATTGATCGATTTTTTTAATTCAATGCAACTAATTTTGATAATTGCTGCTTTACAGTATGCTCAGAAATCAGTCAATGCAGGAGCCTTCTCCTTTTGTTTCTTTTCATTCTGCTAATATTCTTATCCATTTCTTCTTATAAATTGTATTATTTTAGTTTTAGTTCTAGTCTTAGTTTAGTTTTAGTCATTTACTGGTATTTAAGTACCTTAAGTTTATAAGCTAATTTTAGGTAGTACTTCATCTGTACTATATTGGTTCAACCTAACCACATACACTGAATATCTTTTTTTTTCTTTTAATTTTTCTTTTTTTTTTCTATTTTATATATTCTATATTTCTATTTTAATTTTTCTTTTATTTCTCTCTAAATTGTTTTAAAGTTTTTTTTTTTTTTTACATTGGCCTTGCATGGGACTTTGTATTTGATCATAAGAAAATACATTAAAAATATTACAGTTCTATAAGAAATGATGGGAGCAGCTAGATTGGGCAGTGGATAGAGCACTGGCCCTGGAATCAGAAGGTACTGAGTTCAAATCCAACTTCAGACACTCAACACTCCCTAGTGCCCAGGTCACTTAACCCCAATTGCCAGGAAAGAAAAAAGGAAAGAAGGAAAAGAAATTATAAACTGGCTGAAGAAACTTACATGAACTGATGCTAAGTGAAACAAACAGAATCAGGAAAACACTGTACACAGCTATAGCAAAATTGTGTGATGAATGATCACTAGCTCTTCTCAATAATTCAGTGATCCAAGCCAATTCTAATAAACTTTGAATGGAAAATACCATCCGTATCCAGAGAGAACTATGGAGACTGAATGCATACTATTTTCACCTTTAAAATGTTTTTCTTCTGTTTTTTTTCTTCCATGGTTTTTCCCTTTTGTTCTTATTTTTCTCTCTCAATATGCCTCATACAAAAATATGTAAAAAATGAGCATATGTATAACCTAAAAATAAAATAAAATGAATACAAAGATACAAAAAGGAAAAAATGCATTAAATATCCTAACATTTTATAAATTTGCTATAAAAAGGGAAAAATGCATTAAATATCCTAACATTTTATAATTTTGTTATAAAAATATTTTAAAATATTAATTTGTTCTAGTTTTTATTAGTGTCTAAGAGAAATTATAACTTGGTGGATTAATTTTATCCCACCATATATCTAAAACTACCTATTATGATGATGATTAATTTTTGTTGAGTCTCTTAGGTTTTTCAAATATACCATCATATTATCAATAGAGGCACTCTAACTTCTTTCTGTTGTCATTCCCTTCATTTATTCTTCTTGAATCATCACAAGAGCTAGCATTTCAAAAACTATGTCACACAGGTCAAGGTAAACAAGAACTAAAAAGAACTGACATTGGCTAAGATGGGAAAATTCCACCTTAGAACAATTCTGGAAAGACTAGCAGGCAAAGTCATTTATAGTACAATTGTGAATGTGACCCATCTCCTGGAGAAAAACAACTTAGACTTAAGCAAGAAAAATTACTAAATTGCTTACACCCTTTCACCCAGACTTTTACACTTGGGAGATTAATGAAAGCAAAACAAAACAAAACAACTCATTCATGCAAAAGTATTCACAGCAGCATTATTTATAATAAAAACTAGCAATGAAATATGTGACTAATGATTGAGGAATGACCAAAAAAAAAAAAAAAAACCACCTGAAAAAACTCAGGCATAATTCAGCATTGTAGAAAGGAAAGGGTGTGATATTTCAAGTGGAAGGAGCTGGGTTAGAGTCCCATGTCTACCACTTGCTACTGTGATATAAATTATGTTAAACTAGTCATTTAATATCTCTGAGCCTCAGTTTCCTCATCAGTAAAATGAAGGTACTAGCTCAGTAGCCTCTAAAAGCCTTTTCTTTTTCTAAATCTTTGATCCTATGAGTTATAAAGAATGACATGAAGAATTAAGAGAATTCAAGGTGAAGAAAGGAAAACACAAAGAACTATATATATATATATATATATATATATATATATATAATGCTAACAAAAATATAGACAACATTGTCGTTCAGTAATTTTTTGGTCATATCCAATTCTCCGTGACTCCATTTGGGGTTTTTATAGTAAAGATCCTGGAGTGGTTTGTCATTTCCTTCTCTAGCTCATTTTACAAATGAGGGAACTGAGGCAAACCAGGTTAAGTGACTTCTTCAGAGTGTCATAACTAGTATCTCCTTCCTACCCCTACCCTGTGCAATAAATGCTTTCTCAATATCACTCTGGATCTCTCCTAGAGATATATTTTAATGAATTATAATTATTTTTAGGGGAGTAGCTAGGTGGTGCTGTGGCTAGGGGGCTGATCCTATAGTCAAGAAGACCCATCTTCCTGAGTTAAAATCTGGCCTCATCCTTTCTAGCTGTGTGACACTGGGCAATTCATTTAATTCTCTTTGCCTCAATTTCCTCAACTGCAAAATGAATGGGAGAAGGAAATGGCAAACTACTCCAGTATCTTTGCCAAGAGAACACCAAACAGAAACAACAATTATACTTATCTGCATTAGCAGCTCCTTCCTCCCAGATCCTACCCCAAACAACATAGAGAACACACTTTTCAATAACCTTCCAAAGGAACTCTCAACAAAATACACTCCCTGAACTCTTGAAACAAAGTTACTTCCTGACTTCAAGCATCCACAAGATAGAGCTGAGTCATCTAACTGACCCATAGACAACATTAAGAGATAACAAAACTTAGTTCAAGTATCATAATGTGGGTACTCAATTAGCAAAACATGAGCATTTCCTTTCCATTAAGTTCCAGTCAGTGACAAAAGTGGTAAGTGACATACATTGTCACAGTCACTCTATTAAGTAATTTTGTTTGGTAATTCAGGGAGTTTAAGATTTCTTTGGATGGTTGTTATAAAGTGCCTGTTCTCAATGAATTTATTATTTAGGATAAGGGGCTGGGAGGAAGGAGCTGTGTTAAGGCAAATAATTATAATTGCTATTTCAGTCTTGTATAATAAGTCTTTGTGACTCCATCTGGAGTTTTCTTGGCAAAGATACTGGAGTGGTTTGCCATTTCCTTCTCCAGCTCTCCAGTCTCCAAATGAAGGGACTGAGGCAAACAAGTTAAGTGACTTGCTCAGGGTCACACACGTAGAAAGTGTGAAGTCACATCCACTCAAAGCATTTATCCCCTTCACCACTAGCTGGTTAATTTTTGTTGAGTCTTCCCCCAAATAATTATAATACATTAAAATATATCCATAGGAGAGGTCCAGAGAGATATGAGAAATCATTTATAACATAAGGTGGGGGTGGAAAAGGAGATAAGGCAGCTCTTTAAAGGGAGGGAGATTTCACCAGGCAGACATGTAAAGGAAACCATTTTAGGAAGTCAGGACAGTTTGTGCAAATCACTGAGAATGGCTAGAATTTAATATATGCTAACAGGCACAAAATGGGTTAAACCTGGAAAGGAGAAATGGACTAAGCCTACATAGTCTTGAATACTTCAAATCAAATTTCATTTGGTAAATAATAAGCCATAGAATTTTTTTTCAATAGGGGAGTAGCCAAACCCCAACTATGGACTAAAATTATTTTGGCATCATGTGAAAAGAAGGAATGGAAAGGGAAGACACTAGAGGCAGATAGATTGCCTAGAAGCCTAGTATAAATGTCAGTGTTAGGTTGGGGAGATATAAAGTCCCAAGAATGGGACAGATATGATGACTAAAGATAAAATGAAGCAGCATGGTATAATGAACAATGGAGTAAGAAGATCTAGATTTGAAATTAATTAATACCATTAATACCATCTCATGTGACCATCTATGTCTTTTTCCTCATCTGTAAAATGGGAATAACAATAGCATTTACCTCCCAGGATTATTATAAGGATCAAATAAGCCGGTATGTAAAACATTTTGCTACCCTTGAAGGGATAAATAAATACTAGCTATTACTGTACCTGTGAATCCACAAGGATTTGGTAACATTTTTTTTTTTTTTAAATTGGAATGGTAGGAAAAAAGCAGGTTTTAGGGGAAATGAGCTCAGTTTAAATATGTTGCATTTGAGCTCATGTCAGGACACCCAGATGTTACTACCCAGCATGCAGATGTAAAACTATCCAGGCTGGAGATAAGAGATTTGGGAAGCAACTGCATTGAAGTGATAATTGAAGCCAAGGGAGTCCTTAAGGTTCCCAAGAGACACTGCATTGAAGGGGCTGTAGCCCCTTCTTTTCTTCAGGATCATTTATCCAGGTAGTATTTAGTTCCTGGTGAAATTTGCACTTGAAACCAGATCACATGAATTTCACCTCAATGGTCTTTCCTCCCAAACACTGTCGTTATTCAGGAGAAAAAAAAAAAAAAAAAAGGGCTTGCTTTACTTTGACATTCCAAAAGGAAGCATTAGGCATCCTCTCTAGGGGCTTGCCTTGCCTTTATTTAGGCACTTTCCACACATAGGTGCCACCCCCTGCCCCACTGCCTTTATCCAGCCCCATGCAGTTGTCTGACATCCAGGAAGGAGCAACTCCCCCTTAAGATGCACCCTGTGGGCAATGATAACCTACCTGAACTTTCCTCAACAATTCCCCACTATATCCATCCCATCCCATTGATTCTGAACCCATGGCTGCCATTGTTCAAACCCTAGTTTCCATCCCCCACTGTGGAGCCCTTCATGGAATAATCCTACCTCTTCTCAGCCTCCTACCCTCCCAATAGTGCTGTCTGGAGCAGCTCCTTGATAGGTGACAGTTTCTTAAATCTTTTCCTTTCATCTTCTTGATCTTCCCTATATTCCCTGATCATCCTTTCCAGCACAATTTGCACTTTCACTTACCTCTGACTGGTGGAAGTAGGGGATTCGGATTACTTTTTGTTCTCCACTGAAACTTCCAGACTCTCCTTCTGTCACCACCACTCAGAAACTTCTTCTTTGAGGTTCATTCAATCTATATTTATCACCTAAACAAGATTTTGGTAGCTGTAGTCTAAAGATCTCCAGGATACTCTCCTACCTTCCTCAATGAATATCTAGCTCAAATAGTCTTTCTCTACTTTCTAATTCCCAAATTCACATAAAGGAACTTCAGTCTACATATTAATAGTCCCTCAATTTCCTAAACTCTCAATTCTTCAACTTTCTCATTTTCCGTGACTTATTCCTTCAACCCACCACAACTAAATACAGAGATGTATTTGATCTTGCCATCATCCAGTATTCCATAGCCATGAATGAACTTGAAATTCCTTTATCTTAGAATTTTAGTCATTCCACTTCTCCCCCTGCCTTGCAAATCCATATCCTGTTCTTTGTCCATGCAGCAACCCCAATTCTTCTACACGTCATTTTTATTTTCCAGGCCATTGTAAACTCACTTTGTTTCCCCATCTTGATCTTCTGGGGAACTAATTTAACTCTACACTATTCCCAAATCCCTTACTTTTTTATAAAAGACTTTGCCCCTGTGTACACTCTCCCCACCCCACTCCCACTCTGCGCCACCTTAGATTACTGCTATCCACTTGTTTTATTTAGGGGCTGCTGAAAAGCTAGGGAAATTCATGATGCACATTAAGGAAGCTCAATTGGGCCCACATTGTGACATAGTAATCTTTTCCATCTCCTTAACTGATTCATACTCATAACAATGGCTTTTCCAAATCTTTTCATCCTTCCTAAAACCTCCCACAGCTCCACTCAACACTCAATCTCTCAATTAAAAATCTTGCCTATTTCACTAAAAAATAATAATAATAAATCAAGGCTACTCAGTCACTAAGCACTTCTTTTTCCCTCCTAATGTCCTTCTGTCACTATTTCCATCTACATTGCTATCTCACATGAAGTAGTCCTCTTCATGTAGCAAACCCCTCTACATACATATCATCCTATTTTGTTAGATTTCTATCTTTATCGATCCTAATTCTTCATTCTAATGCTGCACTCCCCTTCAGCCTGCAAAATTAATCCCATCTCCCCCATTCTCAAAAAAATTCACTGTTCACCCCTGATAGTTATCTAAACTTAAGGCCACCATCAAATAATGTCTTCCTCCTATTCTCAATCTTTCCTGGCTTTGGACCTTTCATTCAACTGAAATCGCTCTCTCCAAAGTTAGTTATGCTCTCCTAGTTGTAAAATCTAATGGACTTTTTCTCATTCCTTATCCTTCTTGACTTCTCTGCAGCCTTTGATACTAACAATCACTCCTTTCAGGTTTTTGGGACCCTGATCTCTCTTGGTTCTTATCTGCTGTTCCTTCTCAGTTTGCTGGATTTTAGTCTTGGTCATATCTAAGTGTGAGTGCCCCACAGTGCTCTGTCCTGGGCCCTTTTCTATATTATTTCTCTTGATGAACTCATCAACTTCCATGCTTTCAATTACCTCTTTGCAGATGGCTTTCAGATCTACTTGATCACCTTTACCTCTCCCAAACTTCATTCTCCAGCTAGCAAACTAGATCTCAATCATACTATACTACAGGCATCTTAAATTTAATGTCTAAAATTGAATCTAGTATCTTTTCCCTAAAAGATCCTTACTCGTACACTTCCCTTCCCACCCCTTTCTCTCGACACTGCAACCCACTCTGAAGCAGGCCCACATTACCTCATTCTTATGCTCCTGCAATAGCCTGCCGGTTGGTCTCCCTAGTTTAAGTCTTTCCCCACTCCAGTCCATCCTCAGCTGACAAAATGTTCCCAGAGCATAGGTTTGATCATATTACTATAACCTCTACCAACAAACTCCAGGATCAAATATAAAATTAAAGCTCTTTATAACATGGCACCCCCCTACCCTTCATACACCCTGTGATTCAGTGGACATTGGCCTTATTAATGGTTCCCCCACATACATTCCCCCCTCTCTGCCACTTATCTTCCCCAGATTCCTTAAGTTCTCAGCTAAAATCCCACCTTCTGCAGTGTCTTTTTTGCTGCTCTTTCCTCGGATTGTTCTCCATTTATCTTGTATATACATCTCTTGTGTATATAGTTGTTTGAATGGTGTCCCCATTATTAGACTGTGATCTGTAAGTTGTAAGGACTGGTCTTTGTACCCCCAAAACTTAGCACTCTGCTTGGCCCATGATAGGCGACTAATAAATACTAGTTGACTGAGAATTTGTCAAGTTTTTATCTTTTATTTGACTATTTCGTTTTCTCTTCATCTTGTACACTCATACTTTTATCTCATTTTAACCCAAAACAAAGATTGCTTAATAAGCATATCCTTCCATGAGCTTTTAAAAGAGGCACCCGGTGGGATGCATTTCAAATCTTTTCATTGTTAAGGGTATCAGATGTTTATTTTCACACCCAGAAACAATATAAAAACAACAACAACAAAACAACAACCCAGGTTTATTCAGTCATTTCAATAAAAGATAAATCCTATAAATCAGGACCACCAGTATTTCAACAACCATATCTGAACGAGTCAAGCAATCTCTTAAAACTGTTCTTGGGCTACCTTAAATCACAGAGACGGTATGTTTCCAACACCTCATTATGTTTCACAATGGTGAACCCTGCAGCTCCTCCATTCAGAGGGTCACATTTTTAGTCTGGTTTCATTCACTCACAAAAGAAAAGCAGCAATGGTCAGAGAAAAGGAAATAAACCACCTCTATCAAGGGAATGGCTGCTATTATTGCAAGAGGCTCCAGAGGGGCCATTAGAAACGTGGGTGTCTGCATGTCTTTGCTCTAAATCCCTCCCACCTTCATTTTCTATCACATACAAACATCCCAAGGGAGGAACCCCAAAGGAGGGCTCGAAGTTAGACAAGAAAAGGGAGACGCTAAGAGGGTCAGAGAGGAAGAAAAGGAAACATAAGTGAGCGCTTTTTTCCTAACAGTTTCTAGGAAATCTTGATCCTTGGCCAAGAGCTGTAGCCAACAGCAGGAGGAGCTCTAAAAAGGAGTATGCGCTGAGAGCACACATCCACCATCCCCTCCCCACTAGTAGGCACAGCGTGCATGTCCTCAGGAGACACCCAGCAGTTGCAAAACACAGAGCTCCACTTGGAGTACAAGCAGAACTAGCCAGGATACAGTTACTCTCCTGCCAGGAGAGTCACAACATAGCTTGTGGGAAACAGTGACCTTGAAGGAAACAGATTGGAAGGACAGATTCTCAAATGTCTCTTCAGACTTCAAGGAGCACTTGGCCTCAACTATTTCCCACCCTACCTAGTAAATCCCACCCTCTCTCCCGGTCCTTCCCTCTCCGGAAAAAGTCAAACTGCCCATTCACAGCAGAGGATGGGATGAGTCCCTTTCAACCCAATCGGCCCCTAATTTATTCTCCGTCCAGTATTTCCTCCCAAAGCAACTGTAGCACCATTTTCCTTAAGAATCTCCCAAAATAATAATAAAAAAAGAAACATACGCACATAATTAAGTTTTCAAGTGTTATCATATAAAAAAAAATCATCTTTTGAACCCATCAGATCCCCACATTTTTAATCCAAACACTGGACCTCAGAGGGAAAAATTAGGCCCAGTCAATGAAAGTAGTAGCTGCCATATTAGTTTATCCAAACAGATTGTGGTATTTGTCCAGGCCCCTGAGGCCAACAGTAAATATCCAAGGTAAACCACTCAGACCCACCCTAGCAACTTTGCCTTCCAAAACCCCTTTCCCCTCTCCAGTCTGTAAAGCTGTGGATTCCTCATTTGCCTCCAATTAAGCAGACGGTCCCTTTTCTCTGACTTCCCACCCCATTCCCCGGGACCCCAAGTTCATTCATGCTAGTCTCTGGGACGGCAGTTCGCAGAGTCTCAGCCGCCCCTCTTCTTCTTGCCCCTTGGCCTTCTGGGTCCACTAGCTGCTGAAGACCAGAATGTCGTCAGTGGGTCGGTGCCCCAAGTTTTCTCTGGGTTACAGCAGGCTGGTCATCGAAGGCTGCCGGGAGGTAAGAGTCCGTCCCGCCCCAATCGCTACCACCCCCGGGGGCAAAGACGAAGGAGGGGCCGGCGCTGGGTGCAGCGGGGGCCCCGGCGCCTGCAACCACAGCCATAGCTCTCCGAAGTCGCCGCACAGCTTCTTTGATGAGGTTCCCCGAAAGGACAAGCTGTTGCAGAAGCTGGTGGGGGTCTTCCTCTCCGGCTCCGAGTCCCGGCTGTCCTCGATACCGGTACTGGGGGGGCTGGTGCTGCTGCTGCTGCAGGCGGCGGGAGGCGGCGGCGCCCCGAAGCCAGGCGCGCCGGCACGGGCCCGCCAGCGGC
>JAJPUD010000268.1:97042-125263 GCA_023553655.1 Myrmecobius fasciatus | reverse complement strand
CTGCAGGACCGGGGGCCGGAACGGCGACGGCGGCGGCGGTTGCTTGCACGCCAGGGGCTCCCGGGGGGCGGGCCGGCTCCCGTGCGCCGCGTCCAGCTGCAGCAACTCCCCGATCTGGGCCACCAGCCGGTCCACGTCCCCCGATCCCCCGACAGTCACCGACTGCTGCAGCACGAGGAAGCTCTCCTCTTCCTCCCCCTCCCCCTCGGCGTCCTCCTCCTCCTCTCCCGCTGCCGCCGGCGCCTCGTCGTCCTCGTCCTCCTCCTCTCTCCGGCACGGCATGGCCTCGGTGAGCAGCTCGGTCTCTGGAGCTCCGCCGCCGCCGCTGGTGCCGCTCCCCCTCACTCCCCGACCGGCTCCGGCGGCAGCTGCCGAAGACAAGGCGCTTGGGTCTAGGAGCGAGCCGGCAGCGTGGGGGCCACCGAGTGCCGCCGCCGCCGCCACCGCAGCTCCGGGAACTGGAGCTCAGCCGGTTCAGTTCGATTTGTAAACAATGGGTGACGCGGGGCGTTCGGGCGCTACCACTGCCGCAGGGCGGGGGGGCGCGGGAATGGTGGAGCTCGGCGGTCTGCAAGAGTCCCCGCAGGGTGCGCTGCAGAAGCTTCCTGAAGCGCGGATGCGGGGCTGTCCTTTTACTGCAGCCGCCTAGCCCTGGGAGATAGAGACTTCTAGTGCGCTAGTTCGGGCGGCTCCGGACCAGCCACTTTCATTCCACCCCTACGCGTTTGTTCCGGTTGGGCTCGCCTTGCTCCTCCCCTAGGAGCCCTTGGCCTGGGGTGGGTCTTGCTCTCCCAGGGTTTGGGTTGAATGGGTATAATAATGGAGAGGGGTGAAACTGCCTAATATTCAGCCTGGAAAAGATCGGGCAAGAGAAAAACTGGAGCCACAAAGCAGGGGGAAGAGGAGGAGAAAGTGTGGCGTTAAGAGAATGGGTGTTTGCCTCTCTTTTTATATACTTACGTACGCACGTGTTTTCTCCGCCCTCTAGAGTGTGAACTCCTAGAGGACAGCCACCTTCACTTTGGTCTGTATATCCCAGCTCCTAGCTCACCCGGATGGAGTTTGGACCTGTGATTTTATTGGTATAAAGAATAGCCCTCTGAGAAAACTCCCGCTCCCCTGGCAGGCTGAGTCCTGCATGGTATGAAATCAATTTTCTGGAAGATTGGGGTGCATTTGGAGAGAATCATGGAGCCAGGGTTTACTAAGGTCGTCAGCTCTCCCCCGACACGTACTGGTTAATAAATGTTTGCTGGGGACAGCTAGGTGGCGCAGTGGATAGAGCACCAGCCCTGAAGTCAGGAGGACCTGAGTTCAAATCTAGTCTCAAACACTTAACATTTCCCTAGCCGTGTGACCCTGGGCAAGTCACTTAACCTCAATTGCCTCAGCAAAAAAAGAAAAAATAAATAAATAAATATTTGCTGATCGATTGGTTGGGGGAAAGAGAAAGGACCGAGAACAGAGTATTATGATTATTAAAAACATTCCCTCTTGACTTTATAGGATCAAAGATTTAGAGCCAGAAGAGACCTCGAGGTCATATAGTCCAACCGTTTTATTAAACAGTTGAGGAAAACGAACCCCACAGAGCTAAAGCAGTCCCAGAGCAAGAAGGCACTATTTCCTGAATAGGGCATTGAGGGTACAGACGGCCTGAGACAAAACGGCCTTGGGAAACGGGGAGAGCAAGAGTAGTGGGTGCTGCGTTGGAGGTGGAAATGGAAGTGGAAGAATACCCAGAGTCAATCAATCAGCCAATAAGCTTTTATTCAATGCTCACTGTGTGCCAGGCTCTTTGCTAAGCTCACTGGTATTGGGTATGACCTACAACCAGTTATGGATTCTCTTTGGGCCTCAGTTTCCTCATCTGTAAAAAAAAAAAAAAAAAAACAACCCAAAAAACTAAGCCACTAAAGTTCCATGCTCCAAAGGTACCACATTAATATCAGGTAATGTGCAGTCCTTTCACAGGTTTCTGTATACACGGGCCTGGCCTAAGTTTGTTTGCAGTGATTCACCTGGGGAAATAGTTACCCAATGTGTTATGAATGTGTCTTCTCATGTTTTGCCCATGGAAAGGAATTATTTTGGTTTTCTGTGTTTAGGATGGCAGCTGGGAAACCTTGCTTGGGGCACTCCTAAAAGCTCAGCAGAGGTTCCCAAACTGAGGTATGTCATCATTCCTTACTGGTACTTCTGGTTTGGGTGACTGATTCTCCTATCCTACTAACAAGTTTGCTATAAATCTCCCAGTGCTATATAGTACCTTATTTCCCATAAAGGCTTAGAGGCCATTCCACTAAATAGGTAATTCTACTTTTTTTTTTTGTTTGTTTGTTTTGCTTGCATTTATTAGAGGATTTCAAAAAGAGTGGAACTTAGGGGAAATCTTAGGGACTCTGGCAGAGTGAAAAACGGTAGAATATTTTTCCCATTCTGTGATGATTCCAGGCTCTAAGTAGGGAAAAGTAGTTTTATGTTTCATTGATTTTGAGCATGTTGATGGTATAGCTATTACCTCTAAAGGCTGCATTCAGTTAGGTTGTTTTTGGCTTTCAGTCATTGTGATCCTGATTGTGGGTTTCCTACAAGAAGCATCTCAAGATAGCATTTTAAGGTGTCATTCTTTTAGAAACCTTTCCAAGTAAAGGCACTTGTGTTGAAATTCTTATGTAAGTCAATCAAATCACTCAATCAAGTTTTATTGATTAAACAATTAAATGCTAATTAAGTGAGATGGGATAAGTATTAAGCAACTGGGTGCTAAGGCTATAGGTATTATCTAAGTGCCTACTATGATTAGGTTTTATTTTAATCAATGGGGATCCAGAGACAAAAAGTGAAGTGGTTTTAATGCACAGGTATTTTATAATGGATTGTGAATATAACAAATGTGTGTGTGTGAACACACCTCCAAAATAAATACAAGGTGATTTGGGAATAAGGCAGGGCTAAAAGTCTAATGCACCTACTTCCTGTAGTGCTTTATGTGCTGAAGTTTGAAGAAAACTAGAGATTGAGAACTGGAGTTGAGGAGGGAGAGGCCATTCTGGGACTGGATCCCATCCAGGACAAAGGCATGGAGATGGGCAATGTAATGTTATATATGAACAATAAGGAAGTTATTTTGGATGGACCATAATATGCACGGGGAATAATGTGTCATAAGACAGGAAAGGTAGGTTTGATGAATACACAAAATAAAAGATTCCATCAATAAAGTGGGTCTGGCCAAAAAGCTACTTTTGTCATTATTGTCCCATTATCATCCGTCAGTTTCATTGCTCAGCTTCAAGCACTGAGCAAGGTAAGATGACATACCCATTGTAAACAAAAGTTTCTCTTGTTCACTCTCTTTGTGGTCTGACCGGTCTTATCAGTAACCTTTTAACCTTATGAAGTTTGGTCTTAGTAATAAATAATAGGATCAAAGAGTCATAGCTCTAGAATCATAAAGGACCTCTTGTTCAGTTTTTTCACTTGAGATTTTCTTGGGGTTTTTCTTGGCAAAGACACTGGAGTGCTTTGCTAGTTCCTTCTCCAGCTCATTTTACAATTGAGGAAACTGAGGCAAAAAGTGTTAAGTGACTTCTCCAGACTGTGTGACTTGTCACACAGCTAATAAGTGTCTGAGACTAGAATCAGTACTTCCTCAGATCTAGCCCTCAATCCACTAAAACATCTAGCTGCCCAAAAGGGATCTCAGAGACCATCTAGTCCAACACCCTAATTATAATCACATATCTATACGGTGTATTATGGTTTATAAAACTTTTCACATAACCCTGTGATTTATTGTGTAGCACAAATATTATCTCCATTTTACAGATGAAGAATTGAGGTTCAGATTAATAGATTTGCCCAGAGGCACAGAGTGACACAGATTAAATAGATTCTATAGAGGTGAAAAGGAGATTAGAAGGTTCACAGTTGGCCCACTCTGCTTCCAGACTGTTTCACTTATTGATCTCATTAGCTCTCACAGTTTCAATGATGACTCTCATATCCATTTGTCCAACTCTGACCACTCTCCCTACCTCCAAGCTCAAATCTTCAGCTCCTTTTTTTTTTGACATCTTGAATTAGATTCCTATAGAAAATTTAAACTCAGCATGTCCAAAATTAAATTCATTCTCTATTCCCCTAAACCATTGTCTCTTCCTAACTTCTATTATACTGTTAAGGGTATCCCAATCCTCCAAGTTGCTTTTGGCTAACCACCTAAGTGTCATCCTCAGCTCCTTTCTCTCATCCACTATCTCATATCAGTGGTTAATGCCTAACATTTATACCTTCATATATCTTTGTTTTTGTTCTTTTTTAAAAAAATTATTTTTAATTTACATTGCTTTATAAATCTTGGTGGGAGAGAAAAATCAGAAAAAAGGGAAAAACCATGGGAGTAGAAAAAAAAAACAGAAAAGAGAAGTGAACATAGCATGTGCTGATTTACATTCAATCTCACCTTCCTACCTTTCTAGTCTCCTTATATTTTACTAACTTCCACATATTCTGTGATGTAACAACAATGACTTCCTTGCTGGTTCCCCTAAATAACATTTCATCTCTCTCTCTCTCTCTCTTTTTCTTGTAAATAGTATTTTATTTTTTTCAAATTACATGAAAAGACACACCTATAGAATCTATTCAATCTGTTCATTTAAAAAATTTTTTTGAGTTCCAGATTTTTTCCCTCCCTTGCCTCTCCCCTCCCTAAAATGGTAAACAATTTGATTAAATTACACAATGTAATCATGTAAAACAGTTCCATATTACTCATGTCATAAAAAAGAAACAGAACAAAAGGGAAAAATTCCAAAATAAAGTGATAATATTATGCTTTGACCTGTACTCAGACCCCATCAGTTCTTTCCCTGAATGTAAATAGCATTTTTCCTTATAAATCTTTTGGAATTATCTTAAATCTTTGTATTACTAAGAAGAGATAAGTCATTCATAGTTGATCGTCATATATTGTTGATATTACTGTATACAATATTCTCCTGGTTCTGCTCACTTCAGTCAGCATAAGTTCATGTAAATGTTTCTAGATTTTTCTGAAATGCCTGTTTATCATTTCTTCTGGCACATTAGTATTTTAATACATTCAAATAGCATGATCTTGTTCAGCTATTCTCCAATTGATGGGCATCTCCTCAATTTGCAATTCTTTGCCAACAGAAAAGAGCCGCTATAAATATTTTTGTACAAGTAGATCTTTTTCCCTTTAGCACTTTGTCTTTTTTTGTTTGTTTGTTTTTTGTTTTTTGCTGAGGCAATTGAGGTTAAGTGACTTGCCCAGGGTCACACAGCTAGGGAATGTTAAGTGTCTGAGACCAGATTTGAACTCAGGTCCTCCTGACTTCAGGACTCAATCTACTGTACCACCTAGCTGCCCCCAGCACTTCATCTCTTGACTGCAGGTATTTTTCACTTACTGTACCTCATACCTTTATCATCTCTGCTACCTAGCTTCCCTTTTCCTTCTAAAGTACCTTAATCTCAGCCATTTCACTTTGAGATGACCCCCCAATCTGTCCCATCTTAGAGTTGTTTGCATGTTATATCTCTTACTAGACTGTTACCTTGAGATCAGGGATTCTTTGGTTTTTGCCTTTCTTTATATCCACAAAAGTACCTGGTCCACAGTAAGTACTTAGTAAATGTGAGTTGACTGTCAATGCCAGGAATTAAAATATCTCTTTTAAAAAATTTAATTGTTGCCTTTTGTTTTTACATTAGTTATTAACCCTTCAAATATCTTTCTCACCATTCCCCCTTTGACTCTGCCTTATGACAAAGAAAAACTAAATTCCTTATTTTGTCAAGAACATTACCATCCTTCTAATCACCAACATTTATAATAACTTTATAATATAATATAAAATACGGTATATATTATATGTATATAATATAAATGGCTTTATTCTGCCCTCTTGCTCACCTCCACTGTTAATCCCCATTTCCAATCAGGGAACTGATTCTGCTTTCACACTTCCTCTCAGCATCTGTTTCTTCTCTCTATTCTCATGGCTATCACTCCTCATTCAGATCTTTGTCACCTCCTCAACTTTATTGCCTTAGCCTCCAATTTGGTCTCTGCCTCCCTTCTCTCCCTACTCCAAATATTTGGTAAAGTCATATTCCTAAAGCACAGATCTGGCCAGTTTTCCTGCTCAGAAAGCTTCAGTCACTTCTGATTGCCTTTGGAATGAAATATAAACTCCCTTTTGGTATTTAATCAATCCATCACAAGCATCCAACAAGTATACTGTGTGCCAGGAATTGTGTTAAAAAATGGGAAGACACAAGGCAGCTAGGTGGTGCAGTGGATAGAGCACCAGCCCTGAAGTCAGGAGGATCTGAGTTCAAATGTGGCCAAAGATACTTAACACTTCCTAGCCGTGTGATCCTGGGCAAGTCACTTAACCTCAATTGCCTCAGGAAAAAAAAAAAAAAGCAAAGACAAGGAAAAAGGTGACATAAGTTCTTCTCCTAAGGAATTTCTGTTCTAACAAGGGAGACAACCTCTGCATTTTCATATAGGACACGTGGAACAGACACAGGATAGACTTGGAGTTGATGGGGTAAAAGTAAATGTCTTTTGAATGAAGGAGTGCTTTAGGACAGGTGAGTGAGGAAGGAATGTATCAAGGCATAGGAGACCGCCAGTGTAGGCCATGGAGAGAGAAGAGGGAAGAACATTAAGAAGTCCAATATGGCAGAACCATAGAGCTCTCGGGAGAAATGTGTCAAAAGGCTTAAGAGATAAGACAAAGCCTGGTTATCTAGAACTTTAAAAGACAAAAGGGCTTGTATTTGATTAAGCCATTAGAAATATTTCGGTAAGGGATGATATGGTCGGTTCTGCATTTTAGAGAAGTCACTTTGCCAGCTGTTCAAAGGAGTGGGGAAAGACTTGGGGCGGAGAGATCCATTAGGAGGCTATTCCAGCAGTGCAAAGAAGAGGTCGAGGGTGGTAGTTTTGAATGGAGAAACAAGGACTGCTGTGAGAGATATAGAAATGGAAGCAAGACTTTAATAACTAAGGTGAGGAGTTAAGTTTTTAAACCTGGATGACTTTAAGGATAAGGTTGTCTTTGACAGAAATAGAGAAGTCTGGAAGAGGGATGGGATGGAGGGAAGAGATCATGAGCTCTGTCTTGTACATGTTGAGTAGAAAATGACCATAGGACATCCAACTGAAATATCCAATAAGTAGTTGGTGACATGAGTCTAGAGTTCAGTCTAGAGCTTGGTATATAGATCTGAGAGTCATCTCCATGGAGATGATTATTAAACCAATGAAGGCTGGTAAGGTCACACCATGTCAGCCAAACTGGCCTGTTGACCATTCCCCATATATGACATTGCACAGGTCTCCCCTCTCATTTCTGACTCTTAGAATTTGCAACTCCCATTTCAGCTCTGCTTAAGTGCCACCTTCTACATGAAGTATTTCTTATTCCTTCCTCCACCCCACCCCCAGCTGCTGGTGCTCCCACTAGATTACATTGTGTTTTTGTACACATTTTATATTTGTATGGATATGCATATGTGGCATTTCTCCTGATATAATGTAAGGCTTCAAAGATAAGGACTCTTGTCTCTCTGTCTCCAACCCCCTGGCACACAGTAGGTGCTTAATAAATACCTATTAATAAAGCATTAATAAAGCAATTAATAAAGTGGATATGGACTGAAACACAAGTCTTCTAAGTCTTTTCACCATAAGATGTGGTCTCTCTGTCTCTTCCTCTCTCTCTTTTCCCCTTCTCCCTCCTTTTTTCTTCCTCCTCCCTCTCTTTCTCTTTATCTCTCTCCTTCCCTTTCTTTCTGTCTCTCCTTTTTTCTCTCTCTTTTCCTCCCAACATATTGTGTCACATCAACATTTACTTCACCCTTTGAGAACAAAGAACTAGCAACAAACCACATCAATTAGAGGTGTCATATAAATGCCTGAGGCTTGAATGGAAATCTAGGTTATAGTAAAATGAGACTGGACTAGGCCCACAGATATAAACATCTTGAGGGAAGACAACCATCTCATTTTTGTGTCTGTGTTCACAAGCATGGTGCCTGTCCATAATAAGCAACAAATACATGCTTGTTGCTTGATTAATTCTGAGCTAACATTCTAAGATTTTACACAGCCATTTCCTTTCCCAACTCCCACTCCCTGTGGTCATTAGAACCTAGGCTCTGTCAGTGTAGCCTCAGACACATCATTTCTAGCTTAAAGCCTCGTTGATATTGTTTGGGATAGCCAGGAACTAAATGCAAAGAAACTAATGGAAGAGTTCTCATTCTTGGTGGGCCTTGGGAGGAGCATTGTACTATATTAGGAAGAGCAGGACTTTGGGAGCCCAGGATCTGGATTTGAAGGTTAGCTCTGTCTGTGTGGTCTTTATTGGTTTTTTATTGTTAAAATCCTCAACTTAATCTTTAAAGCCTTTTATAATCAGAATCCCACCTCCCTTCCTTACCTGTCTCATATCATATTTCTCCCTTCTATATATTCTGTTCCAGATTGGCCTACCGGCCATTCTCCATTTGTGACATTATTCTATCTTTTGTCTCCATGACAACACAGGTGGGTCCCCCATGTCTCATCTTGGCCTCCTAGAATTGCTAGGTGACACCTCCTACATAAGGTTTTTCCTGATCCTTCCCAGTTATTAGAACTCTTTCTCATTCTTGCTCTCTCTATCTCTGTTTCTTTCTTCCCCCAACTCTGTCTCTGTCTCTCTGCCTTTCTGTCTCTCTCTCTCTCTCTCTCTCTGTCTATCTACGACTGTCTGTGTCTGTCTCTGTCTGCCTATCTGCCTGTCTCTGTCTCTGTCTATCTCTTTCTCTCTTCGTCCTCAATTATTTTATGTAATTATGACATATTTGTAAAGGAATACTATTTGCCATAAGGAATGACAAAATGGAGGGTTTAAGAAAAAAACTGGGAAGACTTGTATGAACTAATACAGAATGATATTTCATGTAAAACCCGAACAATTTGTATAAAAACAGCATTGGCAAGACAAACAACTTTGAAAAACTTTAAAGTTTTCATCAATGTAATGACAAACCATGATCCCGAAGCACCAATGATGAGGCATGATATCCATTTCCTGCTAGGTGATGAATTCAAGATGCAAACTAAGATGTGTTTTGGGACCTGGCCAATATGGGGGGTTTATTTTTCTTGATTTTATTGTTGTTGGTGAGTGATTCCAGTCATGTCCAACTCTTGGTGACCCCATTTGAGGTTTTCTTGGCAAAGATACTACCCCCACTTCAGCCTATCCTCCATCCAGCTCATTTTACAGATGAGGAAAATGAGGCAAACAGGGTTAAATAACTTGCCCAGAGTCACACTGTTAGTAAATATTTGAAGGCAGATTTGAACTCAGGAAGATGAATCTCCCTGACTCCAAGTTTGATCTCTGCCCACTGTTTAACTAAACATATTTGTTTTCTCTCTCTCTCTTTCTTTCTTTTCTTTTCTTTTCTTTTCTTTTTTTTTTTTTTTTTTTTTTGCTTATTTTTTGCTGAGGCAATTGAGGTTAAGTGACTTGCCCAGGGTCACATAGCTGGTGAATGTTAAGTGTCTGAGACCAGATTTGAACTCAGGTCCTCCTGACTTCAGGGCTGGTGCTCTATCCACTGCGCCACCTAGCTGCCCCCTAAACATATTTGTTTTAAGATTTTTTTTCCTTCTTTTTTGTGGGGGAGGGAAGGGGAAAGACAATTTCTTATTAATTAAAAAAAAGATCAATAATCATTTTGTCTACAATTTATATTTACTTACTTGTGTACATATTGTGTTTCCCCCAGTAGACCTTGAGGTCAAGTTCCTAGAAGTCAGAGAGTCCTCTCCTTTTTGTCTTTGTACCTCTGGTTCCCAACAGTCAGAAGGCACGTAAGAAAGGTTGAATTGAACTGAATTGAATGACTTTTCCTCTCTCAAATGCTTTTCCCACCAGGTGTAATGAAATATGTAGGGTGGGGATGGGGAGCACTTGGCTTAGGTGATCCCTTAGATGTGTTCCAGCTCAAGATCTCATGAATCATTTTGCCTGTGGCATATCTGTCAGCACAGCCTACTCTCAATTATAGGGAGGCTCCCTAAAAACTGACATCACCTCTTAGACCACTTTATACCAGCTCCTTTCTGCCTTGCATTTGAGTAGAAGTGCAGAAATGAATTCCTCACTATTGGGCCTACTCCTCCCTAGCAGGCACCTAATGGGATTTACCCAAATCACTGGCATTTGTGGTTCTTTTGTGTCCAATTCTTTGTGATCCAGTGGACTACAACACATTGATGCAATGGGAACTGTGTTCCTTCCCTCCCTTCCCCCAAAGATCAGGGGGACACAGTTCCCACTGCATCATTCAATATCAGGCCCTTCCAATGTCATGTCTTAAGCAGTTTAATTCCATCCATGGGGTTTCCTTGGCAAAGGAGTTTCCCTTTTCTTGCTCCTGTTTTGTGCAGGCAGAGGCTAACTGATTTGCCCAGAGTCACACAACCAGTCCTCCTAACTCCAGGCCCGGTGCTCTCTCACTTTGCCACCCAGCTGCCCCAGGTTTTTAAAAGCCTCCGCTCTCAGTATTTCCGGGTAACCCAGGCCTGATCCTGCTCAGCCTCCAAGATCAGGATGGTTTAGCTGGAGGCTTACCTAGGAGGAATTAACTGGCCACTGTCTGGCTGGGTGTGCCTTATTGGTTCAGCCTCATTCACAAATGGAAGATGTCAGACACATGTACAGGCTACATCATTTTGTCTTCACAACAATACTTAGAGGAACTAAGTCAACTTTCACCATACCCATTTTACAGGTGAGAAGACCTCTATTAATTTTTCCTTTCTTTGACCACTCAACGTGGAAAATGTCCAGTAAGTTGCCAAAATCTCCTTGCTCAAGTGTTCCCATTCCATCTCATCTCCTCTAACAAAATGTCCCTCTATCAGCTCCACTTTCTGGTTTTTTCAGCCTTTCCCCATCTAAAGAAAGGCTCCTTCCCTACATGTCTGTGTCTCCTCATCCTCATGTAGTCCGTTCAATCCTGGCTAGCTATTGTCCTGCAAAAGGTCACCTCCACTTCCTCTCCTCTCATTTCCTTCTTTTGTCAGACCAGGGAATTCACGATTTTACCTATCACCAATATCCATCACCTATACCACCTCTCTGTATCTACAAATAGAAATCAGAAGCCAATATTATAAGAAGTAGTCCAATACAAAAATGATCTCACTTCTTAACTTCTGACCTTATCTTCCCACCAAACTGCCCTTTCTGAAGTTAGTTATGACCTCTCAGTTGAGTAATCTGACAGCTTTTACTCAGTCTTCATTCTCCTTAATTTCTCTGCCATCTTTGACACTGTTGATGACTCCTCCTCATACTTTCTCTTTAGGCTTTTGGGACACCACTCTGTTGGTTCTCCTCCTATTTACCTGACTGCTCCTTCTCTGTCTCCTTTACCTGATCCTCTTCCAGATCATACTCTCTAACCGTGGGTACCCCTCAGGGTTCAGTTCTATGTTCTCTTCTCTTCCTCCCTCTACAATTTCACTTGGGAATCTCATTGGCTCCCATGGATTTATTCTCATATTTACCTATCCTGCCCCAAACTCTCCCAAAATTTCATATTTCAAACTCTCAGGCATCTCAAACTAGATATCTAAACTCAGTATTTCTAAAATAAAACTTGTTCTTTCCCCCCCTAAAGCTTCTCCTATTCTTTCCTTCCCTATTACTGTAAAAGGCAATAGCATTCTCCCAGTTCCTCACAAACTTATGAGTCACCCCGGATTTCTCTATTTCTCACCCCGCATCCAATCTGTTGCTAAACTGTCAATTTCACCTTTGCAGCATCTCTTCAATACACCTGCTCTCCTCCCAAACTGCCACATTCATAATGTATACTCTCATCACCTCACACCTTTTGGGGGAGGGAGGGATCTGCCTGCCTCAAGTGTTTCCCCACTTCAGTCCATCCTCCATTCAGCCACTAAAGTGATTTTTCTTTTCTTTTCTTTTTTTTTTATTAAAACTTTTTAATTGCAAAACATATGTATGGGTAATTCTTCAACAATGACCCTTACAAAGCTTTCTGTTATAAATTTCCCCCCCCCCCAGTCCCCACTCCTCCCCTAGATGGCAGGAAGTCCACTACATGCTAATTATGTTAAAATATAAAGTGATTTTTCTTAAAGAATATATTATTCCCCCTCAATAAACTCCAGCCTTCATTGCCTCTAGCATCAAATACAAAGTGCTCTGTTTAGCATTCAAAATCCTTCATAACCTAGCCCACCTTTTCAGCCTTCTTTTTTACCTTGTTTTCTATATATCTGTTTGCATGCTGTCTCTCCCCATTAGATTGTAGATTGTAAGCTCCTTTAGGACAGAGACTGTTTTTTTGCCTTTTTTTGTATCTACTGGATACCGGATCCTGGCTCATTTTTTAACAGATGAAGAACTGAGGCAAAGTTGAGTGATTTGCCCAGGATTGCACAGCTAGTAACTACCTGAGGTCATATTTGAACTCAGAAAGATGAGCCCTCCTGACTCTGGGCCTGATGCACTATCCATTGTGCCATTTAGTCCCTCCTGTCTAGTGCACTGTAGGCTTTTAATAAATGTTGATCAATTGATTGATATTGATTTGGAGACGTCTTTCAAATCCAGTGCTGTTTGCAGGATTGATGATTCTCTGATCAATAAAATTGAAGCACTATACTGTATAAATGAACTATTATTTCCACTGGTCTACTTGTAAAGAGAATTGCAGAGATGAAAACTGTATTTATTTGTTGGCTTGGGACCCAGTCTAAAAACTTCATGGCTAAGTGTGGGAGGCCATTGCTGAATAACACCAGCTGAAAGTTAACCCATCCTTTCAACACCATTATCTCCTGGTAGATGAAGACTGCCAGGCTTTAACATTGCCATTGGATGGGTCATCCATCAAGCTGGTCATTTAGTTCATTTAAGTTAAAGAAGTGCTAAAGAAGGATGAATTGGAGGAAGAGCAAGGTGAGTGTCATTTGGGAAACTAACTATATATCGCTTCAGGTGATCATAGGCTGCCTTCTGATACAAAACCCATCTTTCAGCACCGTTGTGCTTCCACAGTATGTCTATATGACTACAGTTTCTGGAATCTCACAATATATGAAGAAAAAAACATTACAAGGAGTAATGGAGAAATGCATGGTAGGTATAAGTAAGCTGTAGCCAATTACCAAGGACAATTACTTGCAAGGAAAGTAAAACTTTTCATCCAGGAAATATATAATTAGAAAAGGAAGCAGTCTGAACATGTATTGAGAGTGAATGTGGATAGTCTGAGTACAAAAGCCTCATACATAGGAAGGGAGTGAGCTCCTGATGGAGGATTTATGGGAGAATATGGACAAAAACAGGCAATTAGGTGGGTGCAAGGGATAGAGTGCCAGGCCTGGAGTCAGGGAGACTCATCTTCCTGAGTTGACATCTAGTCTTAGATAGTTACTAGCTGGGTGATTCTGTGCAAGTCACTTAATCTTCAGCAAATCGCTGTATTGGGTCACAGTCAGACATGACTGAAAAACAATTGAACAATACATTTTGGGCTCTCATTTTCCTTTATGTATCAGATATGCAAGAGTTTCTGCCCTACAAGAGGTGCTGACAGCAGCTAGAGACTGCAAGGCAGGTAGGTGGGTACCAGTGTGCCACCCAGAGGCAGGGCTAGAATAGCTGGTCACAGTGTGCTATTTTCTATAAAGCCATCGGGCAACACTCTAAGATCAAACTACTCCATCTGTCTCCCTTCCGACAGATGCCTTCAGGATCTGTCTGCCAGTGGGAAAATTTGGTTTGGGTTCCACTCAGCTCCCAGCTATCTTTTAGTGTCTTAGGAATCAGCTCAGGTTCTGTCCCATTTTATTAGTCTTGGAGATGGGATTGGGAATAATGAAGATTGTTATGATTTATTTGATGCAGTCTCTCCCATTATCTCTTTTCTATCTTCGTTGACCCCCCACATTCACATTATGTTTTGAGTACATTTATTGAATGGGATAACAATCAAAACATTAGAATTTCCAAGTGACTGAACTCAGCTGCTCCTAGTAAATTCTGAAATTTTAATTTCTGAATGGCTACAGTTTGCTTCTGTTAAAATCTTGGCTCTTGGGCTCACTTTCACAAAGGGAAAAGATCCATTTAAGGGCTGTTTAAGGAGGTTGACAAGGCTCTCCTCACCAAACCCATATCAAAGTCATAATAGAAACAAGGAAATTTATCCCCATATGATTTCCATAGGAAGAAATGAATCTCCTAGACTTTCCTAAAAAAAAAAAAGCAAACAAACCTGGAGTCTAATGGTGAGACTCTCATTTCTACATTGCCCTTATGCAAGTACCTAATCAATGATGCAATAACCCTACCAATATCTCAGATTTGTTTTCAGCTGGATTCTTGTGCGTCTCTACTATTTTCTGTTTCTTGTAAAGTAGCCATCACAGATGGAGAGGTAGGAGGGACCTGTGTTTTGATACAGCCTAACACTGAGTGACTTCATATTAGTCCCTTTTCTGTTAATTGCCTGGTTCCACTCAAGCCATGAACTCCTTGTCCTTTTGGCAAATTCAGAATGGGAATAATGAAGGAAAAGGAAAAACAAACCAGAGAAAATTCAAGTTGTTTCAAACATTGGTCATGCGGTAAATGAAGGGGCTGGACTCTAAGTTTCCTTTATAGCTTAAAAATTGTAGTAACTTCATGTATAACATCAAATTGCTTACCATCTCAGGGAGAAAGGAGGGGAGAGAGGAAGTGAATTTGAAATATACAATTTTTTAAATGATGAGAGGTGTGGTTTCAGAAAAAAAAATGGGCAAGACCTACATCTGCAAAGTAAAGTGAAGTGAGAACTAGGAGATCATTTTATATAGTAACATTTTATATAGTATTTATATAGTATTATATATTATATATAGTAACAGCAATCTTGGAATGATGATCAACCATGGAAAAACTTGATTTCTCCAATCAATACAGGGATCCATAACAGTTCCAAAGGACTCCAGATGAAAAAGTGCTATTCACTTCCAGAGAGAGAACTGATGAATTCTGAGTGCAAACTGAAATATAATTTTTTTCATTTTCTTTATTTTGCTTGTTTTGCATCATATTTGATATGGTGATATATTTTACATGATTTCACATGTATAATTGATATTCTTGGCAGTTAAAGAAATTGGAAAGAGGGAGATAATCTGGAACTAGAATTTTAAAAAGGAAAAAAGCTAAAATAATGACAAAAATGAATATTAAGATTTGTTTTTACCTATAATTGGGGAAAAATTAAATATTATTTTTTTAAAAACTGTAGCAACTTAAACCAGTACTTGCCCCATGTGATAGGACCAAGTTTCCTAGTTTCTCCATGTGAGCTATTAGTTTTTTCTAAAGTAGCACATTTGTCCTTCGGACCTGATTAAGTACTGCCTCCTTTTACAAAGCTTCCCTTTACATAAGGACATTAAAAAGTCCTATCCATGTGCAGTAGGAACTCTTGGATTTGATGTATGTCTAAACACATCACCAGAACCTGCCCAGATGAATAGACATTACAAATGGAGGCAAGGGAGCCAGATAGACAGAACTTAAGTGCTACTGTATCCTTATCATATTAGGGCAAAATAAACCTCCTTTAGTTAACTGTTTAGTGACTTAAAAGCACCATATTTCATCCCAACATCCCACCAGAATTGATGGGTATTAGTGTCAGGTCCACCCTCAATACCACATCTGCTCCAGCTGTGGTATTTCATTTAATTTTGTTTCATCTACTATAATATAATTGTCCTGGTCTTTAAAAAGGTAAAAAATGGTTACTCTGAATTGAAAAAAAAAATGAAAAGCAAAATTTGAAGGTGGCAAGTAATAACTAGCAATTAGCCCTGCCTTCTCCATTCCCCTTCTCCCTCTCTTCAAAATGTGAAATCAGAGGCAACCTCACCCTCCACCCCCAGATTACAAAGAAAAAAGAATCCAGTTCAGTAGCCTAATAACTCCTAGGGCTCTGGGAGTAAGGCCAAGGTATTTAGTTAAGAGAAAAGAACACTTACTAAAAGGGTGTGATAGCCAATTTTCAGGGATTTGAAGGGTTATTAACATAGAGAAAGGAATAGATTGATTCTGCTTGGCTCCAGAGGGCAGAACATTGGGAACAATGGGTAGAGGGAGTAGAAAAGCAGGTGTGAGGAATTAGGAGCCATTTGGAAAAGGAATGGGCTGCTTCAGAAGGCCTTGTTTCCCTCTGTAGAGGCCTTCCAACAGAGGCTGGATAACCACTGGTCTTCTAAGATCCCTCCTAGCTCTGGATCTCTGATCCCATATTGTGGAAGGAGTTTTTGTTTAGAACCAGATCACCCTTAAGGTCGCTTCAGACTCAAGTGAAGGGAGACATATGGCAGCTCTGTCTGGTCAATCAGCTCTCAAGCTGATAAATACAACTGTTCTGTACTTTGAAACCATAAAGGAAACCCATTTGCAAAACATGTCTGCAAATACTCAGGGCTATTGGTTGGATTTCATGCATTTCATGAGGAGGCAGGGATCTCGATTTAATTTGACATTTAATTATTATGCATATATTATATTGTTATATGCATTTATTATGCACCTATGGAGTCTCTGAACCTCATCAATTCTGTGAAGATGTCTAGAACCAAGGGCATTTGTTATCAAGTAAGCTTTAGCACCTTGTAGCCTAAAGAGCTTTAGCAACACACTGTTTGGCAGAAAGGAATTCAAAATCAGACAGAACCCGGAGACACACCACAAGACTACAGGTTATTCCAGCGATGACTCGTGAAACTCACTCCTTAGCTAGGGCATCAAGACCTTTTTTGCCATGCTCTGATTATCAATCAGATGGCTGCATCCAAATCCACTCCAGGAAATGGTGACCCAGTTTATGTTCTCCCACATCAGGGCTCAGCACTTTCTGGAGCGTAAGCAGTCTCATGGTGAATCACAAAAAGGAGAAAACAGCCTAGATCATATTAATTTGCACATGCTATTCTCCTGTCACTAAAAACAGTATCAAGTATGTTTGTATGTGCCTATTTGTGGCAGATTGGGCATTGTACCTCAAAGAGATGAAAACCCTAAATTATAAATAACTCAGGAAACAATAGAAGATATTTGAAAAGGAAAAAAAATGGATGTTTTTGAATGAGAGGTGGTAGAAAGAGCACGCTATTTAGGGTCAGATCTGGATTCGAATTCTATCTGTGCTCCTTCTTACTAGTGTGATCTTAGGCAAGACTTTTAGTCTCAATCTTGGTTTCATGAAATTGAAAATCCAGAGCTGGAAGGAATCTCATTGACAATCTAGTGAAGTCCGTACAGAAGAGGAAACTGAGGCAGACTGTCCATGCTACTTGTGTATAGGACATTCTACTATGAGACAATCACCCCAGACTATGGCCTGGACAAGGTAAGGGGCCGGCATTGATCTCCATTGACTTAAGGGTCCAAGCTCTCAGCAGCTGGATGGGGTTGAGGGCAAGAGAGAAGCCATTTATGAAAGAAGGGAGTCATCTCTTCACTTGCACTAAAAGGACTAAGTCTCTAAATCTCCCTTCCATTTCTAATACTACTATCCCTATGCTCTCTATCATACGAGACGCCATGACAATAACTCATGGATATAATGCCTTAAGGTTTGCAAAGTGTTTTCCTTCGAGTAAAATGCAAGCTCCAGAAGGGCAGCGACTGTTTTATTTGTCTTCCCACTTCCAGCACCTACCATGGAGTCTAGCAAAAAGCAGGTGTGTAACAGATGCTTGTGAAGTGAACCAAATAAAATAATCCTCTGTCGATTATAAGAATACCTTGAACTTCACAAACCCGTGTCTCAAATGACCTAGACCACTTCTGGAAGGATGATCACGCTCCAGAAGAGATGGGTGGTTCTTCAAATGTGTTGGACAACATTCTAATGGAGAGCAGGGTTGTATGGGGCTGGCACTGCTGGTGGGAGGCTCACTGAACCCTTCTCAGGGCTGCTCATCCCCCAGCCCTCAGCCATAGCACGCCCAGTGGCCACATCCCTGTAAAACCAGGGTAACCAATGGGCTTCACACCTGTCTACCCAGCAGAACGGGAGGATGAGGCTCGTTGTTCCAGTGGTCAGAGAAGGCACTGTGATGGCTGAGAGCTGGGGCAGACACTGGAGATCCCAAGGACCACCGCTGTATTCCAGTCCATCCCCAGTCATCCTGACTTTTGTCCTGCCCCTGGACTTCTACGTCATGACTTTGCTCAGTTCTGACTCACTTAAATCCAACACAAGTCAGGACCTCACCCCTTGATGTCACTGAAAACAAAGGAGAAATTATATCAGGACTTGACAAGACCTCTGACCCTGAATCAGCAAATCTTGGAGCCTGTAAGGAAATCCCCGAAGGTTTTTCTGCTGTGGCTGGGTCCACAGCAGAAAATGAGGCGCGGGTGAAGCAGAAGACTGAACCAAAGTCTCCATCAGGCAGCTAGCTGGCTCAGTAGGAAGCGTGCTGGCCCTGGAGTCAGGAAAACTCATCTTCCTGAGTGCAAATCTGACCTCACATGCAGTCATTTACTTGTTGGCCTCAGTTTCCTTATCTGTAAAATGAGCTGGACAAGGAAACGGCAAACCAATACAGTGTTTTTGCCAAGAAAACCCCAACTTGGATCACAAAGAATCAGACACAACTGAATAACAAAAAAGGAAAAAAGTTTCAACTGTAAATGATGATCAAGTGAGATATTACTGTAAGGCACTTAGTGCAGTATCTGGCACATGGTTGGCACTTAATAAATATTTGTTCCCCTTTTCCCCCAAGTTATGTGGCTTTCCTAGTATCTCAAATCCAAATTTCCTGTCTCTGTTCTCAATCTACTACACACTATCCTGCCTCTTAAATTTCCAAAGATAGTTAATATCTATGTTTTCACAGATAGGGATAAAAGTGATCTCCAGCTCCCATATAAGCACTTACAGTAAGAAATACATTTATATCCTAGGAAACTGTGTTCACAGTTGAGGCCTTGGTTCCCTGAGCCAATTAAATCTCAAGGATAACTTTCATGCCTTTACAGGGAGAAATTAGCCCAGCCTATGGGGAGGAGGTATTATCCCTACCATTCTCCACACCCCCACTACTGGTGCTGTCCAGGAAACCTGTGACAACCTCTTAACCAATCTGCTTCTCATTTTCCTCATCTGTAAAAGGAGATAGGAGTCAGTGGTTGTATTAGGGGGGTCTCTCCGGAAGAAAACCAACAACAACAACAAAAAGGCCAAAAAAGCATCCTCCAAAACCTTTTAAGCCTTCACTGACCTTTTTATAGTTCAGTGAAAAAGAGGGGCTCCCTGACAAAAATCTGTTCCTTCTGAATGTATGGACCACTTGGGAGGAGACAGTTATTACTGAGGTCCTTCTTTAGGAGGCCCCAAAGTGGGGCAACTTCAATAAGTCAATGGATAAGCACTGATTCAGTGCCAGGTAGGAGCTGCAATGGATGGAGCATCCAGTCTGCACTCAGGAAACCTCATCATCCTGAGTTTAAATCTGGCCTCAGACATTTACCAGCAGTGTGAGCCTGGGCAAGTCACTTCACTCTGTTTGTCTCAGTTTCCTCATCTGTAAAATGAGGTGGAGAAGGAAATGGCCAACCACTCTAGTCCCTGTGCCAAGAAAACCCCAACTGGGGGTTATGACTGGAAAATGATGAAAACAAATGTGCCAGGAGCTGGAATTTAAAGCCAGAAATGAAATAGTTCCTGCCCATAAGCAGCTTACATTCAAATCAATCAATTCAAATAGGGTAGTCTCTAGTCACCAGAAACTTAATCAGATATCTGAAAAACTTAAATTAGATGGCTAAATAGGCTTCTTAACTAGGTGCCAATGGGCAGGTTCATTCTCCATAGAGAGAGCCATCCAAGTCCCAGTTGAAAGGCTCACTTCTCTCCAAACTCATTATGATTTGGGAGGAATATCCCCAATCAGATCCCTGCTTATGAAATTATAAATACTTATGATTAGAACTCTAAGAAATTGACCAAAATTTTGCTAAATACTTCCATGGATCTCATCATTGTGGGTACTCCAAAAGAGCAGATCAAAATCTACCCACAATTTCATCCTGTGCAATTCTTGTTCAGGCGTCTTTTAAATCCTCAACAAAACCCTATGTAGAGGTCAGTTATTATCACTTTGTGCTAGATATTACACAAGATGCCAGAAATTAAAACAAAAACTATTCTCTTCCTCCAAGATTTAATTTAATATTAATTTAAAAGGGAAGACCAAGCATTTTTATAACTAAGTCTATACAAGATAGAATGTGACAGAGGTGATAGAGAGATGCACATAAAACACCCTAGGAAAATGTGAATAAAGAGAGATCGTGCTCAAGCTGAGACTATCAAGGAAGAAATCAAGGAGGAGATGGGATCAGAACTGGGTCATAAAAAGAAACAGATTTTTACAAGCAGAGATGAGGTGGGAATGCATTCTAAGCATAGAAGTTGGCAGGCACAAAAATACTAGATGAAGGAGGGGAATATGGAATGGAGAGATGCCCTGGCTGAGTTGGAAGGTAAGGGTCAGGAAATGCAGGTTAGAGGTAGACTGAGGATCTGCAAATCCCAGAGAAGGTGGGATGCGTGGAAAACCAAGAATTTGAAGTATAGAGATGCTATTTTCAGAGGGGTGTATGAAAAAGATTGCTTGCGTAACTGTGAAGATTAGATCAGAGACTGGACTGGCAGGAAGCAAGACCTATTAGGTCACATTCATTTTTGAAATGTATTATGGTGTATGGTGCAGGATGGATTTGGGTGTAGAATGGTGCATTACTATCACATGTAATCACTTACCAGTTGGGTTTTGTTCAATTTTTTGTTAAAAGGGATACACATTTTTCTTTTGTTACAATTTTTCTTTGTTCACTGGGGGCAATAAATTGGTTTATACTAAGTATAAATAAATGCTAGTTGTTGGGTGGGAAGAGGCTATTTTAATAGTAAAAGTAAGAAGAGAAGATCTGAAGTGGAAATGGTAATATCCTGATGTGGGAAGAAGGGAATGCAAAAGGTAGAACTGACATGGCTTGGCAACCAAATAGATACGGGAAGAGATTTGAATCTAGGTAACTTGAGAAAAAGTGGAACCATGATTGAATGAATGAATAAGTATTAATTAAGCACTTACTATGTACGAAGCTAAATACTGGGATTGAAAATTATGAAAAGGCTCTGCTTTCAAGAAGCTTACATTTTAAAGGGGCAAACAAATTATATTGGAAGGTTTTAGTTACAAGTCAGATGGAAAAGTCCTGTGGTCCTTAAAGCCCAAAAGCAAAACAAATGGTAAAACTTCTTCTTTAATATTATTCCCACCAATAAACTGACGTCAGTGTTTGAGGTTGAGCCATTTGAGAGGGCCAAGGATTTTAGTAACAAAGTGCTACCCTCTGTCTCTCTTGGATACCCGGCTTGCCTGAACCTAAGGGTTCTTGTTGAATGACTAGTCTCCTCCATAGTAATTACTGATGGCCAAGGGGGTTGAGCTAAAAGAATTTGGGCAGCATTGTTATATTTATGACTCTTGGGCTTCCCTGCCCATTAGTGGCAGTTAATCAGTAGTTAGTGTTGATGGGGAAGGACCTTTCCCTTCAGGGACTGCTCTTCCCAGTGTGATGGATGTAGGGGCCAGACTAGAAGCATCATCTACAGAAACAGAGAAATTTTGAGGGGCAGGTTTAAGGGTCAAGGTAAATTCAAAACCATAGTTAGGTACTCTTACAATAGCAAATATGAGTTTTAAACTTGGATTTTTTTTTCCCCAGAAGCCTTCATCAACATCTCTTTGCAATCTGTTTAAAGGAAATGTGTAATTCTTATCAAATTGCTTGTCTTCTCAATTGGGGGGGGGAGGGAGAGAATTTAGAACTCAAAATTTGAAAAAAGAATGTTAAAATTGTTTTTACATGTCATTGGGAAAATAATAAACATAATATCAAACTGCATATCCTTTGACTCAGCAGTGTTTCTACTGGGATTATATCCCAAAGAGGTCTTAAAGGAGGGAAAGGGACCCACATGTGCAAAAATGTTTGTGGCAGCCCTTTTTGTAGTAACAAGAAACTGGAAACTGAATGGATGCCCATCAATTGGAGAATGGCTGAATAAATTGTGGTATATGAATGTTATGGAATATTATTGCTCTGTAAGAAATGACCAACAGGATGATTTCAGAGAGGCCTGGAGGGACTTGCATGAACTGATGCTGAGCAAAGTGAGGAGAACCAGGAGATCATCATACACAGCAACAATAAGATTGTATGACGATCACTTCTGATGGACATGGTTCTCTTCAACAATGAGATGATTCAAACCAGTTCTAATTGTTCAGTGATGAAGATAGTCACATACATCCAGAAAGAGGCCTGTGGGATCTGAGTGTGGAGAAGAACATAGCATTTTCACACTTTCTGTTGATGTGATGACCTCTAAGGTCCTTTCTAGTTCTCCATCTGTGATCATTGCTGCTTTGTGAACTGGTAAACATTTCTCCAATTCACAAGTGGGATAATGTACAGAAATCCCTTCGAAACCCTTGAATCACTATCAGAACATTGGGATTATTGTTTTCCTTTTCCTACCTTTGAAGATTATTGTTTTCCTTTTCCTACCTTGAAGTAAAAAACAGATTATTGCAGCCTCAAAGTGAGAAAGGAATCAAGGAGGATTTGGCATCCCAACTGGTCATTAAAAAACAAACAGATTTTAACAAGCAGAGATGAAGTGGGAATTCATTCTAAGCATGGGAGTTGGATATACTAGACACAGGAGAGACAGGATGAAGCAGGGGAGTGCACTGGGTGAGTTGAACCCCGCTGGATTTTATGCATTACTTGAGGGCTTGCAAAGCCCTGGGCATTAGATTATCTCACTGGTCCACACAACTCTCTGAAGTAGGGACTGTTACAGATGAAGCTGAGAGGTTAAATGGGTCACCTGGTGGATGTCAGCGGCAGAATTCAAATTCAGGTCTTCCCAGTTCCAAGATCAATATTCTATCTACTATGGCACTTTGGGATCCAGTTAGGTGCAAATGTCATTTAAAATGTGGCACATGATCACTATTCACATAAAACCAGTAGTTGGCAAATCCAATATTTAAATGGAGAGGATGCATCCAAGACCTGTTTGGGTCCTTTGGAGAATGTTTTGCAACCAGATTTCCTTCAAATCTTTTGTGCTACTGGCTAATCAGGAGATTCAATTGCACCTCACCTTAAAACTTTTTCAGCCGGTATGGCACATTTTGAGCTACATGCAAAGGTGTAAAGCTGAGGCACATGGGATAATGCCGGACTGGATCTTCAAGTAAACAATCATTTTTGGTCTTGGTTTTGGGATGGTAGGATTTTGGGAGCTGGGAAAGGACCTTGGAGAACATGCAGCTTAATTCACTCATTTTACATAAAAGGAACTGAGACCCACAGTGATGTGCCCAGAGTCAAAGCAGATGCTTTTGAGCTCTGATCCAGGATCTTGCTACACCATGATGAACCCTAGCTAGCTAATCTAGTTAGCTAAGCATCTGTAATCCTACCTTTTAACTGTTGGTTGCACTCAACCCTCCCTGTCCCTAGAAAAAAATTGGCAACATGGTCTTTATTATGGAAACCACTGCCAGTGACAACCAGGTAACAGTCAAAATGATAATTATCTAGCTTTGTTGATACTATACTCTTACCTTCCACTGTTCTCCAAACCTCAAATCTAGCTTCTAGCCCCAATATTCAGTCTGAAATTGATCTTTCTCCAAGGTCACCATGGAAGTCTAAATCGCTGTCTACTGGCCTCTTCTCAGTTCTCAGTCTTCTCGACTTATCTTTTGAGGTCACGGACCACCACCTCTTCTGGCCACTGTGTTCCCTGGATTTTGGTGGCTCTCACCCCCATTTCCAAGTCCTGTCAATTTTACCTTTCCAACAAGTCTTGAATACACTTCCTTCCCTTCTGTTGACACTTAGATCTCTCTGGTGTCTGTGACCCTCATCACCTTATACCTGGATTACTACAATAGCTGCTGGTGGATCAGCCTGATCCAATATGCTCCATCCTCCATTCAGCTACTCATTTTCTTAAAGCACATAGTAACATAGCAGACCTTCTCCACTCAGTAAACTCTAGCGTCTCCCTATTGCCTCCAGGCATTGAAAGTCCTTCATAACATAGCTCCCTCTCCTACCTTTCCAGTCTTCTCACACCTAACACCCCAATCCTCCTTTCTGATCCAGGGACAATGGCCTCCGCAGCCATTCCATAAGCAAGATAGTTGGTAGCAAGCATTTCCTCAATGGAAGGTTCCCCCCCCACTCCTGACCTCCCTGGTTTTAAGTCTAACCTTTATAAGGCTTCCCTAATTCCTATTCATTGTTCCCTCTGTAAATTATTTCCTATTCACCTTGTATATAGCTTACTTCATATGTTTTTTTTTTTCTTGTCTTCCCCATTCGATTGTAAGCTCTTCTAGAGCAGGGACAATCTTTTGCCTCTTTTTGTCTACCCCAGCACTTAGCACAGTGGCTGGTAGACAGTGGGCATTCAATAAATGTTCATAATTGATCAATAATTCAATCAATAAATCAATGATTCAATAAATGATCATAGTTCTCGTCTGATTTACTACTTTTCATCATCCACATCCCATATCCTCTGTATGGATGTTTTTCCCATGTCTCTCTGGAGCTATCTTCCCTTTTTTCTTTTTTCCCTTTTTTCTTGGTGATAAGATCAACTAACCATTTCCACATACGTGTTGTGGTTCAGTTGATTTGTGTCCAACTTCATGACCCCTTTTGGGTTTTTTGGGCAGATACCAGACTGGTATTGCCAGTGGCTTGCTATTTTCTTCTGCAACTCATTTAACAGATGAGGGAAACCAAGGCAAGCTGGGTTAAGTGCCCAGGGTCACACAGCTAGTAGGTGTCTGAGATCAGATTCAAACTCGTGTTCGACTCCAAGCCTCGTGTTCTATTCCCTGCACCATCTAGCTGTGTCTATTTCTACGAAGATGACTCCCAAATCTCATCACTCTCCTGATTTCATTCTACATAGATTCATTAACTGAACATTAAGCTCCCTCCATAGGACCAGGAATTAAAGATACAGAGAAAAGTAAAAACGAGATTCAAAAAGTAGATCTGAAGTTACTTCCCTGAAGGACGCAGAGAGCTGGTGGGATCGCTTCTGTAGATGACAAGGGAGCTCTGAAGGAAGCAAAGCAAAGGAGGAGGGAGTGCAATCTGGACACATGGGGCAGCAGCCTATGGGAGGACCGAGGCAAAGATGATGCAATGCTGTGTGTGGGCTAGAATACAGAGTGGGCAAAGGGCAGGAAGATCAAAGAAGTCTGGAAAGGAGAATGAGAGTCGGAGCTTGAATTTTACCTTAGAGGTAAGAGCCAACTATCAGAGCTTACTGAGGAGGGATGTGAAATGTCACAGGTGTGTGAGGAGGGCTATTTTGGAGGAGGGTAAATGAAGGTGACTTAATCTGGAGCCATGTCAACACACATACTGGCACCAAGGAGGATCCTAGGTGCCCCCTCCACTGCCATGCTACTTACCCCCTATTACAGGTTTGGGACCTGTGGCTCAAACCCCTGAGGAGATTCAGCTAGTTCCCCAAAGGCTGAACTAAGGACCCAGTCGAGGAACATAGTTTGCACTCACAGATGCACTCAACAAAAGCACCATGCTCGACAGAAAAGGGATAAAGGCTTGTGTCACAGTTGCCCTGGCTGCTAAACAGGGTCTGCACATGTGACAAGGAGGTGCTGCCAGAGTAAAGAGACCAGAGCCAAAGGACCAATACACATGCCAACTATAATAATGTAACTGGAGACAACTTGAAACAACAAAACCTGGGTCAAATGCAAAGGACAATGTTGGTACCAAGCTGTTAAAAGCTGAAGCACACATCCTTCCTTCCTTCCTGTTAACAAACAGTTAACCACAAAGTGAGACATGGCCCATCAGTCTCAATCATTTTTCCCTCCCTTTTATCATGGCATAACAAAGGCTTCCCAAAAAGCTCCCTTGTAAAGCACATTCCCAGAAAAAAAAGTCTGACTGAAAACTAAAAAGTGACGTGTTCTTGGACAGTATGGTAACATTAACCATTCTTGTATCTGGTCTATTTTGTGGCCTCTTGCATGTCCCTCCTCAAGAATCCAGTGTTCAATAAAACTGAAAACATAAGTTACCTAGAAAAGAATATTGGGAAAAATGGAAAGCAGCCTGGCAGAAACCAGACTTCAACAAATATTTTACAGCACATTCCATGAATTCAAAATGAATATTAAGGATCACACTAAAAAAATTTGAGAAAGATCATATTACCTTTAACAACTATAGCTAAGGGACAAATTCTTTTTTTTTAAATTATTATTAAAAGCTTTTTATTTACAGAACATATGAGTGATTTTTCTACATGGACCTTTGCAAAATCTTTTTTTTTTGTTGTTCCAAGCTTTTCCCCTCCTTCCCCCCACCCCCTACCCCTAGATGACAGGTAATCTAATACATGCTAAATATGTTAAATTATATGACAAATCCAATATATGTATATGTATACATATCTATACAGTTATCTTACTGCACAAGAAACATCAGATCTAGAGAGAAAAAAAAAAAACAACCTAAGAAGGAAAACAAAATGCATGGAAATATTCACAGAAAGCATTAAAATGCTGTGTTGTGGTTCACACTCAGTTCCCACAGGCCTCTCTCTGGATGTATATGACTATCTTCATCACTGAACAACAGGAACTGGTTTGAATCACATCATTGTTGAAGAGAACCATGTCCATCAGAATTGATCATCATATAGTCTTGTTGCCATGTATAATGTTCTCCTGGTTCTGCTGATTTCACTCAGCATCAGTTCATGCAAGTCTCTCCAATCCTCTCTGAAATCCTCCTGTTGGTCATTTCTTACAGAACAATAGTATTACATAACATTCATATACCATAATTTATTCAGCCATTCTCCAATTGATGGGCATCCCTTCAGTTTCCAGTTTCTAGCCACTACAAAAAGGGCTGCCACAAACATTCTTGCACATGTGGGTCCCTTTCCCTCCTCTAAGATCTCTTTGGGATATAGGCCCAATAGAAACACTGCTGGGTCAAATGGTATGCACAATTTGATTAACTTTTTGAGCATAGCTCCAAATTGCTCTCCAGAATGGTTGGATCCGTTCACAGTTCCACCAACAATGTATCAGTGTCCCAGTTTTCCCACATCCCCTCCAACATTCATCGTTATCTTTTCCTGTCATTTTAGCCAATCTGACAGGTGTGTAGTGGTACCTCAGAGTTGTCTTAATTTGCATTTCTCTGATCAATAGTGATTTGGAGCACCTTTTCATGTGACTAGAAAGTTTGTTTCTTCATCTGAAAATTGTTTGTTCATATCTTTTGACCATTTATCAATTGGAGAATGGCTTGAATTCTTATATATTTGAGCCAATTCTCTATATATTTTACAAATGAGGCCTTTATCAGAATCTTTGAATGTAAAAATATTTTCCCAGTTTATTGCTACCCTTCTAATCTTGTCTGCATTCATTTTGTTTGTACAAAAACTTTTTAACTTGATATAGTCAAACATCTATTTTGTGATTAATGATGATCTCTAGTTCTTCTTTGGTCACAAATTCTTTCCCTCTCCACAGGTCTGAGAGGTCAACCATCCTACATTGTTCTAATTTGTTTATAATATCATTCTTTTTTAAAAAATTTTATTTGCTCACTATTGATCAGAGAAATGCAAATCAAGACAACCCTGAGATACCACTTCACACCTGTCAGACTGGCTAAAATGACAGGAAAAGTTAATGATGAATGTTGGAGGGGTTGTGGGAGGGCTGGGACACTGATGCATTGTTGGTGGAGCTGTGAATGGATACAGCCATTCTGGAGAACAATTTGGAGCTATGCTCAAAAAGTTATCAAACTGTGCATACCCTTTGACCCAGCAGCATTTCTATTGGGCTTATATCCCAAAGAAATCATAAAGGAAGGAAAGGGCCCCACATGTGCAAGAATGTTTGTGGCAGCCCTTTTTGTAGTGGCTAGAAACTGGAAA
>JAJPUD010000268.1:73515-96642 GCA_023553655.1 Myrmecobius fasciatus | reverse complement strand
ATTTTATTTGCATAACATATGTGTGGGTAATTCTTCAACATTAACCCTTACATAGCTTTCTGTTACAAATTTTTCCCCCAACTCCCCACCCCTCCCCTAGATGGCAGGATATCCACTACATGTTAATTATGTTACAATATTGGCAAATAGAATATATGTGTACATATTTCCAAACTTATTGTTGTTCAAGAAAAATCTTATCTACACAAAAGATATATCAGATAAAGGAAACACAATGTAAGCAAACATCAATCAAGGAGTATGAGAATGTTATGTTGCAGTCCACATATAATATCATTCTTTATGTCTAGATCATGAATCCATTTCGACCTTATCTTGGTATATGGTGTTAGGTGTGGGTCAATGCCTAGTTTCTTCCATACTAGTTTCCAATTTTCCCAGCAGTTTTTGTCAAATAGTGAGTTTTTATCTAAGGGACAAATTCTTAACCAAAAAAGGAACAGAGACAATTATAAAAGGCAAAATAGATACTTTATTACATGAGACTAAAAAGGCTCTACAAATAAAAATTTAAATAGCCATAATTTTCTTCAGTATCTCTCTGCCATTTCCTCCCATAGAAGTATTTTTTAAATACAAAAAAAAGAGATCAAAACATCAGCAAAGACCAAAAATATCTGCTATGAACAATACTTTTACAACTCTTACCGCTGCAGAGACAGGGATGTCTTCTTATATCTCTTCTTTAAAACCACAGTCATTTTTAACTTTGCAACATTCAATTTTGTTTCATTTACATTGTTGTAGCTGTATATACTTTTTTTTTTTTTTTTTTTAGTTCCATTCATTTCATTCACTCTGTATTAGTTCATGGAGATCTTATCATGCTTCTCTGTATCCAACACACAGCATTTCCTAGCACAGTAATATTCATTACGTTCATATACTACAATTTTTTTATCCATTCCCAATCCACGGGCACTCACTTCGTTTCCAATTCTGTCATCACAAAAAGCTGCATAAATATAATTAATGCATTTAGGGTCAAAAGGGAAATGGTCAAACGGGGAATAATAATTGTTCTTGTGTTAACTCTCCTAAGGATTTTAGATCCGGAACATAATGGATAACAGAAAAATATATATCAAAAGTCATTCCCAAAAGACAGGTGACCAAAGGATGCGAGCAGTTTTAAAAGAATTACAAATTATTAATAAACAGATGAATCACTAATAAAGAAATAAATCAATGAGCAAATAAGAAATCAAAGTTTCACCTCATACCCAGTGAAATGGCAAAAATGATAAAAGATGGGAATAGTCAGTATTGAAAAACAGGCACTCTGATGCATTATTGGTGAACTGTAAATTAATACAACCTATTCTGGAAAGCAGGAATTTTGCAAATAAAAGTCATTTCAACGTATGTATCCTTTGAACCAGAGATTCCCTATGAAGTGTATAGTCACCAATAAAAAAGGTACCAAAACCACTAAATTATTTATATTAGTTTGTGTGTGTGTGTGTGGGGGGGTAATAAAAAATTGGATGTGTATCAACTGTAGAATGGCTAAACAAATTGTGGTCCATGAGTAGAATAAATGACAAATACAGAGAAGCACAGAAAACTTATGTGAATTGATGGAAAGTGAAAGTAGAGCCAGGAAAATAATAGACACCATGATCACAACAATTTAAGTGGAAACAATCACAAAAATTGGAAATAAATGCAGTAAAACTTTTATAAAGAAAAAATCAGGAACCAAAGAAGAGATATCAAGATATCTCCTCCCTGCTTTGCAGAGGTGGCCAAAAAAAAAACACAAAAAAACAAAAAACAAAAAACAAAAACAAAACAAAAACAAAAAACACTGCACAGAATATCAATATCAGAGTTTAAAATATGTATTTGTTAAATTTTGTCTTTCTTTTTCACAAGAATTCTTTTCTATAAGGGATGATTTTTAGAGAGGTAGGAGACACATGATAAAAATTTAAACAATGCAAAGATATGATCAAAAATCTTCTTGAAGAAATTATGAACATTTTTGTACCTCTATTTTAACACCGTCACTACTTGCTTGTGACTATAGTACCTGTGGAATTTTTGCTCAAACGCCATTAACCATTTTATAACTTTTTTTCAAAATTCCAAAATGTTTTTCCAGAATGGCTGAACCAATTCACCAGAAACGAATTAGCTATGCCTGCCTTCCCAGAGTCCCTCCAAGAAGCTTTTCCTTCTTTGGCTTGTTTTATGGAACATTGCCCCAACATTTTTCAAGTACTTGGGGGCTGATTATTGATGCTTCTGTATCTTTGGCCCTTTGTCTATTGGGGAGTGGCTCTTGAAAGATTCATATGCATTCTCTACATAAAAGATGGAAATCACTCCAATTCACATCTATTTTTCTGCTTCTAACTGCACTGATTTTCATGCAAAAGTTTAAAGACTTCACACAATTGTGACCATCCCCTTTGTGCTATATCATGTCTTGTCATAAATCTTTCTTTAATCCAAAACTGTCAAAGACATGCCATGTTTTTTAATTTTGCTTAAGTGAAGGTTTTTTTGTTGTTGTTGTTGTTGTTGTTGTTTTTAAGTTAGATCATTTATCCATTTGTAATTCATTGAAGCATGTTGAGTTTCCAACAGACTCCACAGTTCTAGTTTTCCCAGATGATCCTGGTGAATAGAGGGCCTTTCTCTGCAGGGAGTGATCTTGTGGGGAAAGCACCTGGACTTGGGAGTCAAAATTTGGCCTCAGACACTTATTATCTGTGACGCTGGACAAGTCACCCAACCTGCTTGCTTCAGTTTTGTCATCTGTAAAATGGGAATAAAAGTAGCACCTACCTCCTAGGGTGCTTGTAAGAGTCAAGTGCTTTGCACAGTGGCTGGTGCACATGAAGTATGACACAAATGTTATCCGCTATGACACAGTTCATTGACCTAATGACCCCGTTAAGGATGTTATGGCTTCTTCTATGACTTGCTTCTTTGCTCCGCTGATCATTTTTCTCTATTTTGTCCAGCACCAGGCAGAGCATCAGACTGGCTAAGGCCAAGCCCCCTCCTCTCTACTTGACCTTTTAATCTTCCAAATGAATTTTATTATTATTTTATCTAATTCTACAAATAATCACCCTGGAATGCCTGGTACAGTATGTACAAATCTGACTTTCTCTCGGGTTATCTGCTTTTGTTTTTCTTGACAAAACTACTTTGTAGCTGTATTTAAGACTCGTCTTTGTCTAGATGGCTTAACTCCTAGATGCTCCAAGTGTCTTATCTTAAATGGAATTTTTCTTCCTCTTGCAGTCCCTCCTTTGGATGGCTTTGTTTAACTGTCCTTCAAAAATGAAAGCACTTGGGCTGTATTTGCTGGGTCAAAATAAATAGTAACAAAAAAGTTTGTGATAAAAAAAAATAAAACAATTCTTGTTGAGGGTGTTCAGGAAGCCCAAGTTTAATGCACATCAGTGCCTTTAATGCCATCAGTACAGCCTTCTGGTCAGTGAGTGACCAGCAAAGCAGAGGTCCACACATACACACACCCTGCCCTATTCAAGGCCTTTGAACAGTGGCAGTCTAATCAAAAAACCGTGTGTCCCCCAGAATCCAGGCAGCTTAGACCACCAGAGCCCAGCGAATGGGCTCCCCCTGGCCCATCAAACAACATGCAGTTGCCCTGGATGAATCTGTCCCAGTGGGCCCCCGAGCAGGTGCCCGGCCTTCCTCAGGTTAAGTCCCTGGCACCTGCCTCTAGTCCCGTCATATCACTCTCAAGCCACTTTCCTGGTTCCAGGGCACTTTCAGAGTGGTGGGCACCCCGCAGCAGGCAGAAGCTGAAAGCCAGGCTGGGGACAGCGACTGCCGGGACTTCAGGCTCGAGGCTTCTTCCTGCGGTTCTTGTGCCCAGCCTGGGCCCCGCGCCGTGCAGCTTTCACCAGCCCTTTAAACTGTCCTTCCATCTTTGCTTTTTTCCTGCAAAGCCAAAGACACACCGACAAGTCCTTCACTCACTGCTGAAATTGTCCGCTGGCTTCTTTATCAGTGTCTCCACAGACAAGAGCAGAGACTGCCTGCAGGCCCCCCACCCCCGCCCCCGCCATCCCCCGAGGCTGGCTGCTGAGCCTTACCTGTGGTTGAGCTTGGCTTTGTTGAGGGGGATGTAGGCATAGGGGTCAGGGCGACCTTTCCTTTTCACATCACCTCTTCCTTTCTGCTCAGCCGGAGACAAAGAGAGTCAGCTGCCACCCCCTTTCCAGCCTTGCCCACCCTCCTGCCCACCTCCAGGCCTTAGAAGCTTCCAGCTCTCAGCCAAACACACAGACCGGATCCTCTGCTTCTTTTAGGGACTCCCCCCCCAGCAATGGCACACGAAGATGAAAAGGAACCAGTGGGGTCGCCCCGGCCCCAAGGCCGGACCCGGCCCCCCCCCCCTCCCCCTCCCCCCACCCGGGCACTCGTGGCTCCTACCTTGGCCTTGTAATCGGCCCCTGGCTTCTTGGTCAGAGGACGGTGGATTCCAGACCCTCCGGCTAGAGAGAGAAGAGATGCCTCTGAGCCCCGGTGGCAACGGCCGCCTCTCCCAGAAATGACCCAGAGGAAGGCGCCTGCGGAGCTCAGCAACCGCCGCCTCTAAGAACCGAGCGTGACTGCCGCGCCCCAACAGAGGGCCGGAGAAGGCCAGGCTGCGGCCCTGCCAGTGGCATCTGAGGGCTGCCCAGCTGTCCTCCCCCAATTCTAACCACCCTGTGAGGCAAGCACAGAGCGGCAGCCAGGCCCGCAGGGGACAGGACCGGGCCTGGAGGGGCCGAGGGCCAAGCTGGCCAGCTGGGCGAGTCCCTTCACCTGGCTGCTGTAAATGGCACCTGCCTCCCAGGGTGGCGTGAAGAACAAGAGAAGAGACTATTGGAGGAGCACTTAGCAGTGTCTGGCACGCAGTCAGGGGCCTAGGTGGGAGCCCCCGCCCCGACTCTCACTATGAACAGGACTAGCCTTCTCCTCTTGGGGCCTCAGTTTCTCCCAATGATCTCCCAAGGTCCTACCACTGGTCTGGCAGCTCATCCACTTTCTAAACACTCAAGATTAATTGCCCTGCACCTCAGCCCAACTGGCAGAGTCCTGTTAGTGAGGGTCAGGTCTCAGTCTGGTGTCCAGGAGAAACCGTGGGGATCCCAGAATCGCTCAATTCCCACATATGAGGGATCCTAGAGGGCATCAAGCCCACCTGCTCATTTTACAAATGGGGAAACTGAGGTTCTGAGAACCCGGGTGACTCATGCAGGATGCGTGGCAATCCGGGGCCTGAGTCCAGCTTTCCTAAATCAGTAATTATTTTTTAACAGCTTTTTCCAACCCTGTTTCCTGCTACATTATACATCCCTGAATAATTACGAACAACCGTGCTTCAAACACTTGAGCAGCGGCAGCCAAGACATGGGGAGTGAAACAGCATGGGCTGTGAGCTCCTCTGGGGGACCTTACACCCGGGCCTCCTCCTCTGGTGGGCACAAGGATGGGAAGAGCAGGCCTAGCTGCCCAAAGGTTTGTGCCACGGGGCAGCTTCCACTCCTAGGAGCCTGTGGTGTTCACAGGACCCAGCCAGACAAGGTCCAGCTCCTCCAAAGAGTGTCTGAGAATGCCACGGTGAGTCTGAGCAAGAAGAGGGGTTTGGTAACAGGGCACCATCGTCCCCTGGGACTTCTGTGAAAAGCCCCCATGTCCCCTCCTTTGAGGGACCAGGATAGGCTCACCTTTGTACTGGAGCGGGGGCTCTGGCTCATCATCATCATCATGGTCTTGAGAAAGCTTCAGTTTCCGGGCTTTCTTCTGTGAACAGAGAGAAAGATAAGCAGAAGAGACACCCAACAATGGGCACTGGGCTCTCTCATCTGCCACTCCACAAGCCTTTCCTCTCCATCTCTGCTGGGCCAGGCCCCATGCCAAGCAGTCTCTGCCCTGGGGGAACCAGGTCACTGGGGAGACAATGTTCAAGGAACCACTCAACCCCTAAGATGTATATGGAGAAAGGGAGAGGTGAGCACTAGGGGCGGGGGTTCGTGGATCCTCTTCCAGAGCAGTGGTTCCCAGCCTTTGAGCCTGGAACCCAGAAATAAGCCAATGATCTTCTGCAGAAGGTGCACACACATGAGGATCCTGGCACAGCGTATGCCCTCCTGGCAGAATGGCCTTTGTGGAACTGGCAAAGTGGGAGTGTTCAGAGCGCCTGTGCCCCGATGTCCCCCCGGTGGCACAAGGGACACTCACGCTCAGGTTGTGTACTTCTTGCTTGAAGTCAGTCACCTCCTCCTCTGCACCTGGTCCCAAAGACAGGCAACATCTCAGTACCCAGGATGGCCCCCCCCCTTCTCCCCCACCTCCCTCTTTCCCTCCATCCCCAAGGGGAGAGAGAGCAGGGACTTCTCTGGGGAGGCCTCACACACCTTTAGCAGCGTCCTCCTCCGGCTGCTGCTCTGGGTCCTCGAGGATGATCAGGCGCCCGTCTGCACTGAGTTTGAAGTCGTGGTCCTTCTTCCTCTTTGGGCACGCGGCAGGCTGCGTGGCTTGGGAGAGAGTTGGCACAGGAGGGCCGGCGTGAGGAGGGCAGTCGGTGCAGACTGGCACGTTGCGTGCCCCCCAGCGGCCAGGCCCCCTTCTTACCTAGGACGCGCTGGGACACTTTGGGATCCAGGAAGTTGAGGGGTTCATCGCCACCCCCTTCCTTCAGCCAGGCCCTGCTCCTCTCCCGTGCCAGCCGCTTCTGATCCCTGCCTCTGGCCGGCTTCTCGTCGTCGTCGTCCTCCTCCTCCTCCGAGTCAGCCAGAATCTCCTCAATGCTAGACAGAGAGGAAGGAAGGGTGGGCCTCCTCTCCGGCCTAGGGCGGGAGGTCCCAAGCAGGGGAGGCTGGGCATGGCCGTACCTGTCTCCTCTGACCGGAGGCTCCTCTTCCTCTTCCACAGAGGCCTGCTGCAAGGCCCGGTGCTTCTTGGCTCGGGCCTCTGCTTTGCGGATGTTCACCAGGACTTTGTGGTAGTCCTCAGGCAACAAGCCCTTCACCAGCTCAAAGCTACAGGGGCAAAGGAAGGTGCGCCGGTCAGGGTCCCCTGGAGCCGGCGAGGTGCAGGCCCCTCCTCCCTGGAAGCCCCTCTTCCAACCCCTCCCTCCTCACTGACCCAAACTTGCGGATAAACTTCGTAAACAGGCTCCTGAGCTTCATCCGGAAATGGCGGCGCATGTCATCCGTTAGGCTCCCGATTGCTTCCATCTATTATGGCAGGAAGGGGAGGTTACCCAGAGGGCAGCGGAGTGCCAAGAGCCGGTCTCTGACCTTCACAGCCAAGCCTGGACGCCGATGCTTCCGAGCCGCCCGTGGGCCCCGAGCCCGTCACACCTCCCTCGTTAGCAGGCACCAGGGGGGACTGCTGCCCGGTGGGCACCCTCCCAGGTCTCTATCCCTTCTCCCGCAAGTCTGCCCACAGCCCTCCTGTGCTCGCGGCGCCCCCTGCAGTTCCCGCTCTGTATCACACCGTGCCCGATCCTGCCGGGCTCGGGCCCAGGACTGCCTGCAGCCTTTCTGGACGGCGCACCTCCAATGGGCGGATGAAGACTGTGCAGAAAGAGCCCTGAGCCCGGATGGAGGCCGTGGTCCCCGCTGGGCCCCCTGGGCCGCCCACTCCCACCCACAAGGCTGCTCCGGCCCGACATCCTTCCCTCCGGGGGCAGAGGAAGGGGGTGGCCAGGACCAAGCCCTGTGGCGCCAGGGCAGGTATGCCGGGCCGGCACTTACCATCGGCTGCAGGTACCTAGCCAGATGGCTCACGTCCATGACCAGCAGCACCACCTTGATGAAGCCCAGGGCAGACTTGACCACATCCCGGGTGCGGGAGGCCAGAAGCAGGCACACGTTCTTCAGCAACTCTTCTATGGTGTCCGTTCCCATCAGACCTGCAGTAAAGGCCCCGGCTCCATGTCAGTGAGCCCCCCCCCCCCCGGGAGACTGCACAGACGGACGGACGCCCGAACCGCGGAGGACTCGACAGGCCAAGCGAAGCTCAGGCTGCATGGGGCGGAGAGAGGCTGGTCTCGCCCCCTCCCCTCCCCCCGCTCTCCAGAAAGGCCGGCTCTTACCTTTAAACTCAAAGAGGAGGTGGGTGAGGGCCAGGACGCTGCAGCTGATCATGGTGACGGAGCCCGCCAGGCCCGGGTAGATCAGGAGCATGTACCTCTGCAGAGCAGCTGCAGCAAGAGAAAGCAGAGGGGGCTCGTCGGCCACGGCCTCTCCTCCTTCCCCAGCAGGTCTCCCCACAGACCGAGAGCAAAGCTCTGAGGAGGATTCTGCGCCCTCGGGACAGGGAGGCCAGGAGACTCGGGGGGAACAGAGAGAAGGGGACCCCTGCCCGGCCTTCCACGACAGCCAGGGGCTCAGGCGGTTTCCAAGGAAACACGCAGCTGCTCCCAGCCGCCCAGACCCCAACAGGGCCCCCTCACCTTCCTGGTTGGAGTCAAACCGAAGGAAAGCGCGCCCCATCTCCGCCAGCAGCACGAAGGCGTTCTTCCGGGCTCCCACCGACACCTCCTTGGTGCACAGAATGACCTGCAGAGACCCCGGTCAGGCCCCTGTGCTGCGCAGGGCGGCGCCCCTCCCCACGGGTCCCAGGCCTACCTCAGGAACCAGAGCAGTGATGAAGTCCTCGTGCTCGGCCGTCAGCTTCTTGATGACGTGGATCAGGCACTTGAGCCGGGGCTGGGGGAGAGGGAGGCACTTCAGGGGGCGTCCGGCTCTGCCCCGGTTCCCGTTGCTCCAATGCCCAGAGCGGCCCTCCCCTCCCAACGCGCCAGGCTCCTCACCCTCTTGGCGGGGGAGGCGGTGCTCCGGAGGGAGTCCAGGAGGGTTTTCTTCAGGTGTCCCAGGTGGCTCTGAACGAAGCGTTCTCCAGGACCCTCCGGGCTGGCACACACCTCCTCCAGGACCCTGTAGGCCTTTTTCTGCATCGTGTGCTCTTTACTCTGAGCGGAATGGAAAGGCAGCTCAGGAACGAGGAACATTTGCCAGGGTATTCAGATGTTCCTCAATTGCAGAGCCCCCAAAACGAACATGGAATAAAGGTCACAAAGAAGGTCAGACGTGACAAACTCAGTGGAAGAGCAGTACGGAGCGATGCACAAGAAAGCAAGCAGAGCCCAAAACAGATATATATATGACGGCTACAACATTAAGGAGAAAAGTAACACAAGACAAGAAGGCGTGAGTCCGGCATGATGGACATCAGGACCACACCACTGAAATTCTGCCTCTCTGCTAATGCTCAGTGACTGCTAAGTGACACAGCGCTATCGGAGGCCATCATAGTACTTGGCAGTTTTCAAGAAATGTACTTTTTAGGAGAATTTAAGTGCTGCAAATATTTATCGTATCAAAATATAGTAATTAAAAGTTAACAAAGGTCAGTCTTTGGTTGCCTCCACAGCAAAATTTAATTCTGGTATTCCCTTCCTTTCCATGGAAACCACTCAACTCTCAAGACTCAAGCTTGATCCGGAGGCTCCTCCCTCTGTTGTGGAGCCGATCCCTCCTGGCCCTGCCATCTTCCATAAAGCATGGCACTGAGGAGCTCACCTCTAAATAGGGGCAGATGGTATGGTACAGCTTGCTGATGGCGGCTTCATCAGCATGGGGTGCCATGGCCACAATCAAGTCCAAGATGGAGTGTCTGTTCAGGCAGGAAAAAATACAATCAGTATCGAGGTTTTAATCTGGGGCTTGCTGAGGTGGTGGCAGAGAGGGGAATGTGGACTAGGAGAGAAAACATCTTCCAGCCCATTTACCTGGTGAAATCTGAACTGGCGGGATCAAGCACTTTCTCACTGGCTTTATCCAGGAATCCATTCACCAACTGCAGAGCCATGAAGAAATGAAACACCAAGAAGCCAGCGTCCCCATACCCCATCTCTCAGTCACAGCTGAGCCCTGAACCCTAAGATGATCCACCTGCAGCCTCCGCCCCAAAAGGCTTTGGAAGCAGAAAAGCATTAGAGCCAAGCCCAGCCACGCCACTGGCCTTCTCTGTGTACAAGGAGTCCCAAGCCCCGCAGGGCCCATGCTCCAGACTCCTGACCCCCCTTCATCCCCCAGGCCGGGCAGCCTATCCAGGCCTCCAGGGTCTTTCAGCCCAGGCTCACCTCTGGCTCTGTGACACTGAGGTAAGTTTTAATGGTGTCCAGCACAGCTCGGCGGGGAGCGGTGCCTTCCCCATCCGCGAGAGGCTGTCCGTACACATTAAAGAGGATGGGCAGGAAGTTCTTGGCAAAGCGTCTCACTTCAGCACGGTCCGCCTCTGCTCCCGAGAACACCACCAAGCACCAAAGAGGAACAGAAGGAGCTTCATGAACCCCGGACGCCGGCTGCATCAGATCCCTCCAAGCCGCCCAGGGCCCTCTCCTCCAGAACCAGAGCCCACAACCTGGAGCAGGCTGGAAGGCCAGGAGCCCCAACCGCTCCCGAGAAGCAAGGGCTCCTCTGCTATCAGTCCTTTGCCCATTACTCAAATGCCAACTGATCAACTAAATAAACAGATGTACTGGCAGTCACTTGTGGCAAACCCTGACAGGCTTGCACACTGATATCCAATCTCTTTACCTCTCCCTTAAAGGACAAGCCTCCATTCTTTGGAGAAGGGCAGAAAGCAGTGCCCTGGAAAGACAGGCCTTATGGAGAGAAGGCAAGAGGAGGGGACGGGTCAGCCTGAGCCACTGGCCTCAGATCAGGCCGACACCATACCTGCCTCACAGCCCTTGGTGATCAGCGTGCGCAGCGCCTGGCACACCGTGAGCCGCAGATCTGGACGCTCGCTGATGGCTGTGCCCAGAGTCCGGGCGATCCCTTTGAAGGAGGCAGCCACGTCAGTGGGTCTGGTGCAGAATCCAGGTAGCAGGGTCCATATCTGGGGAGGGCAGGAAACAGTGTTCCCCTGGGGAACAGCTCCTTCTTGGCAGCTCCCCAGCCCCAGCCGGGAGGACCAACTGCACTCACCTGCCACTGCAGAGTCTCATAGATTTTGGACTCCATGGTCCTCCCCTCCTGGGCCAGTTCTGTAGCTGCAGCAGAAGACATGGAGACTGTGTGATCCTGGCTAATGCTTCCAGGTGGGGCCACCCCCCAAGCCCCTCAGAGAATCAAACCTGCCCTTCAGGAAGAAGCCCATTACCTCTGTTCTTCAGTGTAGTCGCCAAGGGCAAGAAGTAGCTTGTGAAGAAAGCCAGCTGGGTGTCATGGACGTGATCACGAATGACAGGCAGCAGCCAGCTCCGAGGGAAATCCAAATTCTCTCTGGGGAGAGAAAGACACCATCTCCAAGCACATGAAACCAAGACTGCCAGGCAGCTGGCAGCAAATGGAACAGCGCCCCAGGTTTCCAGTGAGACTGTCATGTCAGTGTTAGTTATCGCCTCTCCAAACAGAGTCCTGGGCACAGAGGGCCAAGACAAGCGTCTTCCATGGCTAGGGACACCCTGCTGAAAGTCCCCCTCCCATGCTGTACTTACTCAAAGCCATCAATCTCCAAAGGCACAGCCTGAAGCACAAGCTCGGGGCCCATGCTGCTCACTGCTGCCCCCACGGCCTGGTCCAGAGCCAGCGTGTGAGGAAAGTGTGGGGACAGGCGCAAGTCACAGAGGGACTGGAGGCACTGCAGAAAGAGGGGAGACCCAGGAAGAGAGCTGCCCCCCAGAGAAGCCTGCCCCAGCAGCCAAGGGGTCACCGCCGCACCTCGCTGCCCCCGGGAACTGGAATGAGACCACCCCAACTCCCCAGAGAAGCTGTTGTGGAAGCAACCTGCAGGAGCCAGGCTCCTATCACTCACATGGTTTTTCTGCACTTTCCCTAATCCCCGACCCAAATCCAGTAGCCCAATGACAGTCAAGGTCCCCAGCCACGCTAACTAGGGGGTCTACATTACTAGGAGCCTTCTTTAGGCTCTCTGTCTTTTCTAACACATGTCAAAGCTACCAGTCCCTGAACCCAAAGCCAAGACAACTGAACAGACCTCCTTTCTCTTTTCCCTTTTTGTCCTCTTCATACCCATCCTACCCAAATGACCCGAGCCTCCCTACCAAGCAGCCCTCCCAGCTGGCATCTGGTCAACTTACTTTCCTCATTATGACATGAGCCTGCTTCCCACAGGTCTCAAAGAAGCCACGCAACAGCTGCAACACCAGGTCCCACACTGCATGAAACTTGTACGTCAGCCCTTCTTCCATAATCCTGCCAATGAGTAAGCAAGACCCAAATGTATCAGGCGAGGGATCGGTAGGAACCACGGACACTGCTAGTCAGCATGGGGCCCTGGTGCCCAAGGAATGGACCCGAGCAGAAGACACTCTCCAATCCTGGCCCACAACCTCACGTGCAGTCCTCTTTATCTGTTCTAATTTGAACATGGAAATGCCCACTTTATTTAACATTAAGTTCAGAATTCAAAAAAAAGTAAGTTGCTACATTCTGATTTCCAAAACCTGTTTATAGAAGGTCTTGGGGTCAGAGGCTTTCCTGCTGGACTGTCTTAGCAAGTGTGGCAGCTTTCCAAGAGACTTAGATCAGACCCCTTGACAGATCAAGTCTGAAGGCAGATAGGAAAAAAAACTCAGCAAAAATCTTAATGTACTCAATCTCTGGCAAGCCAATCAAAGAATGGACCATTGGAAGAAAAGATTCGAAGGCTCCTAAGCTTTGAAACCCAACAAACCAAGGATCCCTCTCTCTTTCTCCTGCCAAATCTGGCCAGGGAAGTAAGGGGAGGGAGGAAGGGGGAGAGGGAGAAAGAATGGCTGATATGGATGAATGCACCATCAGATGTACATTATTATCACCAATGCTGGCCAAAGGGAGGGAGATATGGCAAAGGGTCAGATCCATAGCTCAATGGGCAGTAAACACCTTCCCTGATCCCCAAAACACCCTAGAGTACTTCCATAGGGTCACAGCCACAACACAAATTGGAAAAAAGCCGCTCTATAAAACCTCCGGCATCCTCAGGTGACGCCATTCTACCCAGTGTTCTCACCTGAACATCTTGGCGATGTAGAGTGGGGGCCCAGAGGCAGAAGATGTCACTGGGCCAATGTCAGCCATGTGGGGAGCAATGCACTCGGTGAGAAGCAGCTAGAGGAAGGGAAGTCAGGAGACATCTGTGACCAATACTCCCCCCGTCCCCAAACGTGCCCACTCTCCTTGGGAGGCAAACCGCCCATCTGGGTATTTCCAGGAGGCCCAGGTTAAGCAGAAAGGAAAAATATGAATCCTGGGTGAGTGGCAAAAGACAGTATCCATCAGCCACATTATAGCTGCGAATTACCCCAACGGGCAGTTCTGACCAGAGCCCAGGCTCCAGAGACCCTCTCCCTGGTCAACAGCAGCTAAGTAAGAATACCTTGAGGCTCCGGGTGGCAGCTACAGCCACCTGTGCATGAGGTGAAAGGAGACAGTTCACTGCAGCCCCAAAAAATCGAGGTAAATGCCCCATACCAAGGTCCCGATGCAACCTGAAAAGACAATGTTTCAACATTTCTGGGCCCCCAAGGTCTATGAGGCTGAGACCAGCAGTTTCTTAGCAAGCAAAAAAGAATCAGGCAACAGGAAGAAAACAGGAAGAAGTTTTCTACTCTAATTTAATCCCCCTTTCTCCTTCTGTTGATTATTTTTTAAGGAAAATTTTACATTTCCAGAATTTTACACCTGGAAGGGACCTTAGACAATCCCACTCTTTCACAAAGATGAGGAAGCTGGAATGTCCAGAGGTAAAGTGACTCTGCCAAAGGGTCCACACTTCTGGGGTGGCCCACGCAGGGGCAGAACACTGTCTAGAACTATTCCCACGGCCTCTTCCTAAGCAGACTCTCCATTTCCTCAAAAGGTAGTGGAGATCTGATGGCTGGATAAGACTTGTTTTCATTTTAGGAAAAAGCCCCCGCTTTAGTTCACCTGTCTCTGCTGTGCCCCCCGCCCCAAAGCATGCTGGGATAGGAGCCCCTGGGCCTACCTGACCAGGTTAACATGGGCCTTCTCCATGACCGTAAGCCAGGTGAGCAGGGGCTGTAAATCATTTTCACTGGGAATGTAGTCATACAGGGCCTGGAGAGCAAGAGGGGAAATAAAACTGGGGGAACAAGTCGAAGGAGTCCAAATTCAATACCAGGAGGTGAAGGACCACACAAAGCTATCCTCCTCCCCTTGAGCCTCCAGCCACCATTTTGAAGTGTGGGTATGAATCAGGTCCAAGGGTCAGCTGAAGGCGATCCCGATCTATTCTAGATCTGGACTTCTGGGCCTGGTCTAGTCCCAACTGGCCATGGGTCACAGAGGTTTTCATAATTAGGTTGCACAAATTTTAGTCTTGGGAAACCAAACAGACCTGAATAACACTGATAGACTGCATTTGTCTTCATCTTTGTTATTTATTTTAAAGTTTTTCATTAAAAAGCTTAACTTTTATGCCCTGGTTTGCAAGAAAGAACTTAATTTTAATAATTTTCTAATAAACATGATATGACCTGAGGGAACTCTAGGCAGCAACTCGATCTCTAACTCCTGGAATGATTAGAATTGAATACCTCCACAACCTGACAAGTTCTTCTGCATTCATCTGGCTATTGCCATGTTGCTGAATGAGATTTATGCTACCTCCTATTCAGTGTGCCATTATTAATTCTGTGAGGCAGTGACTGCAGATTCCACCCTGAGAGGATCATCTGCATTTTCTCAATCTGTCGGAAGGCCTCCCAAGCAGGCTGGATGTTCTGTTCCCTCAGGAGAACCTGATTCCCCTGCTTCTCTCCAAAGGGCCCTTTCTGGTCTTCTGATGACTCTCATACCTATGAGTGCTCCCTCACAGCCCAAGGCTGGCCCGACAGCACACCCCACACCTCCTCTGGTCCAGGAGACCATACTGCTTTCCCTTCCTCAGGAGAGCAGAGGATGGGCTGCCTTGTCTGCCAGCCGTTGCCGGGATGTTGGGGCAAATCAAGCATGCCATTCATCCTCCAGGGCCGGCGGTCCCTCCCCACCCCCACCCCCCAGAAGAGCAAGCTGTTCCTCTTCTCAGTGATGCAGTTTATCAGGCCAGCCCCCATCCTCTGCACAATCCCTTCAGAGTGATAGCGCTCCCCATCCACTCCTCAAGGGCAAGAATCCAAGACCAAAACCACCTCCCCAAGCCTCACCGTGATGATCTGGGCGTTGAGTTCTGCTGAGAGAGTGTCAGGACTGGGCTTGGTATGGAAGAGACCATGAAAAGCTTGCATGGCACAGGCAGTCACCAACTGGGGGAGACACAGGGCATCAGTCTCCAATAGTCAGGGACTATACAGGAAAAGTGAGGGGTGGACAGGCAAGTAGAGCCCTGGCACTGACCTAGGACTCACCCCCAACGAGCTGGCCCTTACACTTAGAACATACAATTTGGGAACAACAATCAGACTGGTGCTTTGTGCCCCCAGAGATGTTTTCTTCAGAGATATAGAAAGTCATAAAATCACGCAACTGGGTTTCAGGGACACCAATGACTTTTTTTTTTTTTTTTTTTGCTTTTTTACTGAGGCAATTGGGGTTAAGTGACTTTCCCAGGGTCACACAGCTAGGAAGTGTCTGAGACCATATTTGAACTCAGGTCCTCCTGACTTCAGGGCTGGTGCTCTATCCACTGAGCCACCTAGCTGCCCCACCAATGACATTTTAACATTACAAGTCTGACTTTTTCAATAACCCCGGGTCTCGAATTAAGAGGAGAGAAATCAGCTCAAATTCTAGAATCAAGGAGTGCAGGGAAGTGTCAGAGCTGTTGAGCTTGCACAACACGGTGAGCAGAAGTGTTTCCTTAACTCTGACTGTGAAGCAGAATCCCCAAATCTCAGATGTGAAAGGACCCCTGAGATGCCACACCAGAACCCCCATCCATCTGCATTCCCCAGACTGCCAAGGAGTCTTTGCTTGACCACCTCCAATATGGCAGCTCATTCCTTTTCTGAATGACTTATATTACCCTAAATCTGCTCCATGCTACTTGCCCCCCTTCCTCTGAACCCCTCTCTCTGGGACCAAAAAGAAACCTAAATCTTTTGCACAATTCAAACACCTGAATGCAGCCATCCTGTCCCACCATCCTCTGGCACAATTTCCAAAATTCTTCATTGTGGGTGAAGGGCTCCCACGGGCACTGACCTTGCCCAACCTTCTGCCACACTAACTAGTCCCTGCCTCTCCGGCTTACCACGTGGCTGAGAGTCATGACCCTCAGCAAAGTCTCACTGCAGCTCTTCACCATTCCCGCCGGGAAACAGGGCAGCAGCTCAGCCAGCAGCGTGAGCACGTGCAGGGTCGTGGTGGCTTCCTTGGAGCCTGGAGGAGAAGCAGACGTGTGAGCCCCCCCCCCCCCCCCCCGCGTGTCCCTCCCAGGGGCTCAGATCACGCTCCTTCACAGGTTCCCAAGTGGGTGAGGGGTCAGGGCTCAGCTCTGCCTTGGAACCCCCCCAAGTCACACGGGCTTCTCCAGTTCGGGTCGTTCTACCTCCAGACTTCTCGATCTCCTGGATGCAGAATTTGGCAGTGGAGAGGGCAGCCGGGTGATGTGAAGGAGGCTTATCTGCGAAGAGGAACTCGCTGCCCTTGAGGACGGAGCACACGCCGTGCTGAGCTGCCTTCCGGACCTGTAAAATAGGGTTAGGGGTTGGGGGCAGCCAGGTTAGTGCTTGGCTGGCCCCCTAAAAAGGCATCAGCCAGCAGGGTTCTCAGTGCTTCTTTAGGGGAGGGCCATGGAACACAGGGTCTCGCTTTCAAGGGGGAGTCACAAACTTAGAAGAGAGGGACTCAGAGGGGTGCTCTCGGATCTAGCTTCCTCTCAGCAGATGCTGACCAAGAGCCCTGGGGTGCCCTACCAACATCTACGACATCCCCACCGAACAAGTTTCAGTTTTCATACCTCCCAGCTTTCAAATGGGATTAGTCCTTTGTGCATCCCTGGAGACTGCCTTGGGAATGCAATGGGACCTGTTTGCCATGGATTTTAGTTCCACGTCATAAAATGTTAAAGTGTCTCCCAATTTTAGTTTATTTATATATATATATGTGTGTGTGTGTGTGTGTGTGTGTGTGTATATACATATATGTGTATATATAGATAGATATAAAGGGGAAAAAAGGAAAAAAACCTAGCTCAATTAAACATAACCCCAAAAGAGGCTCTCAAGCTGCAGGGGGAGTGCCCTACCATCCCCAACCAGAGCCACTGGCTCCCAACCAGCCAGGCAAACCCCAGCCCCATACTTCTGAGGGGGGGAGCAATGAGAATTTCCCCATGTGCTCATTCCGGTCTGGAGGCTCACCTTGGGTTTGGTGTGAACCACAAAGCTCAGCAGCCCATGATAAACCTGCAGGGTGACCGGGTAGCTCCAGGCTGTCAGGTCTTGCTTTCTCAAGAGGGTGGCCAGGCATGAAAGGACCTTGTAGAAATAGCAACACGGGCATCACCTACCTGGAGTCACACAGAACTCCCCACTCCACACAGAAAGTCCAGCTCCAGGGTTTGAGAGACCCAGAGAAGAAAAAGAATCTCAAAGTTCTCAATCCCAGAGAAATTAAGGGTTCAACCCCTTTTCTATGCTCTACACGCTGCCTCCACTTCCATGTCATACAGCCTCCCTTTGCTCTCTCCTCAAAGGCAAAAATCCCCTGCAGAGAATGAACAGAAGCTGGAAAAATCACCCATCGGAGCGCTGCTGTGGAACCAGAGCTGGCCTGAGCTGACAAAACATCCATGAAGACTTTGGAGGTGTCTGAGAACTTCTTAATGAGCACAGGGCTAGGAACCCTATGGAGGAGGAAGCACAAGTATTAGCTGAACTCTCTGGGACACCAAGATCCTTTCTCTTAATATTCCTTATAACAATATATTTAGCATCAATATAATGAACTAAATTTTATTAGCAACTACCTACATTTAAATAAGTTGATTTCAATGAATAAAATACAATTTTAGAGTCACTCCCTTATATATCCATTGAATCCTAGATTGTTCATTTTCATTAACTTTTCTTCTTATACACTTAGAATTAGCACAGACTATATTTTAGGGGTTCCCCCCTCACTTTGCAACACAAGTTTTTTCCTTCTTTTTTTGTATTGCTTATATTTGTGGCACTTAATTGTCTTACAGCAGTTCATTACATTCATGTACCACAATTTAACCGTTCCCCTATCGTTAGCCATTTAATTGACTTCAAGCTTTTATAATAACATATAATGCTACTAAGGAACACTGTTGAAAAAGCTTTCTTTCTTTTTTTTTTTTTGGCTTTTGATAACTTTCAATGTATATATCCCCCAGACTGGATTTATTAAGTCAAATGGTCTGAGATAGGATGATTTTTGTAACTTTTACTCTGTTCTAAGTACTTCTCAAAAGATTCTTCTCAAAGATTCTGTGCACTTTCAGTTCCACCAGCAATAAATAACTGATCTATTTTTCCACACCACCACCAACATTGAGTTTTGTTATTTTTAATGATTTTTGCCAAAGTAGTAACTCAAGAGTTGATTGGGTTTCTATCTTCTTTGATTATCAATGAACATGAGGATTTTTTTGAGCTATCAATAATAATTTGTTTTTTAAAAAATCATCTATTCATATCTTTTGGTCATTTAATCAAGGTGGAGGGAGAATTATTACAATGCCATTTCTACTTCTTTAATTTTAGGTATCAAGTTTTTAATGTCATACTTTATTAAATATTTTTCCTGAATACATTTTTGTTAATTATTTTTGTTGTTAAAAATTTAATGTTGTCAAACACATTTCTTCCTAATTCGAATTGTAGAAATTAAAAAAAAAATCCATCTGCCTTCCACAACAAAAGTAATTATTGTATTCAATTTGAATTCATTTTTAAATATCTATTTTCTGTTTGTTTGTTACACAGCTGGAGGTGAATAGTAATCACCTCACCCAACAGCAATTTCCACTCAATTATTATTTATCATTTTCATTCTGCTATTTCCTATATGCTTATCAAACTACTAATCTTGTGTATATATTTAGCTGGAGGCCTGGGGCATCTGTTCTGTTTCAGAGAGCTATTTCTGCTTTACTGTCTAACACCAGATAACTTTGATGATCACTTCCAGGTGATCTTCTTTTAATTGTAGGATCCTTTGTGGTATCAAAACTTATTCTTTGCTATCCCTCCCCCCATGCCAGAGGAACCTCATTTGGGAGAACCCAATCTTCACCCAAGCTACCAATACCCAATGTTCCTTAACCAAGAGTTCATGTCTCCCTTAGGCTCCACACAGAATTTAACACTGTGATGTGAAAAGTTTTCTCATTTCATCTCTCCCTTCAGTCTCTAGAAATCAGGAGCCTGTACTTACCGCTTCAAAACCAGATTCAGCAAATAAACCACAGCAGCTAAAGATTCTGTGGATTCCACAGCTTCCATTGTGGTCATCTGAGGAACAAGTAAAGAATAAAGTGAACAGAAGTCTGTCTCACTGGATGAAAAAGTTATTTTGGCATGTGAGTATCTATGGGGTCAAGTAGTGGAGAAGGCCAACACATGCCTCTTAGTAGTCATTATTCTCTGAGACCTCCAGAACCCAGGGACAACCAAGAGAGTATATGGCAATACGTGTTTGTTTTTAAATAACCTGGCAAATACTATCAAATCCATTTGACAACACTGCCCTTTCTTACATCTCAAGGTCTGTGTTAAGCTATGCCTTTCAGACCCACTCTGTTAAGGAGTGTGTGAGACTCAGAAATGAAACTACAGAGCTTCTATTGCATACCCCCAACTCACCAGTGTAGCAAAATACTCTGTTTCAGTTTCCTTCCCTCCCTGGGAACGGATCACTTCCGTGACAGCTGCCAGGACTGCACAGATCTAGAAGGAAAAGAGATCCGTGAATTAAATACCATCATCCCACCAAAACACACCTCTTTCTTCTCTCCTGGACAAATTAATTTTTTCCCCTAATAGTATTTTATTTTTCCCCCCAATTACACATCAAGACAATTTGTAGCATTTTTTTAATTAAAACTTTTTATTTTTCAAAACAATGCTTGGACAATTCTTCAACATTAGCCCTTGCAAAACCCTGTATTCCAATTTTTCCCTCCTTCCCCTACACCCTCCCCTAGATGGCAAGTAGTCCAAAATATGTTAAATATGGTAGAAATATATGTTAAATCCAATATATGTATACATATTTATACAATTATCAAGCCACACAAGAAAAAAAAAGAGAAGCAAAACAAAATGCAGAGTGAAAATTGTAGCATTCATTTTTATAATATTTTGAGTTTCAAATTTTTCTTCCTCCCCCTTCTCTTCCAAAAATGATACACAATTTTATATTGGTTCTATGTGTGCTATCATGTAAAACATTTCCGTATTAAGTTGCAGTTGTAAAAGAAGAAACAGATCAAAAAGAAAAAGACACAAAAAAAGAATGAAGTGAAAAAAATAGGTTTTCATCTGCATTCAGAGTCCATCAGTTCTTAATCTGAATGTGGATAACATTTTCCTTCCTCAGTCCTTTGTACTTGGTCTTGGATCACTGAGTTATTGAAAACAAGCAAGTCACTAATAGTGGAACCGCACACAATGTTGCTGATACTTTGTATATTTTCCTGGTTCTGCTCATTACATTTTACATTGGTTTATATAAGTCTTTCCAGGATTTTCTGAAATCTGTCTGTCATTTCTTATAGCACCATGGTATTCCATTACATTCACATACCATAGCTTGGTCAGCCATTCCTAAAATCGATGGGCATCCCCTCAATTTCCATGTTACCATGAAAAATGATGCTATAAATATTTTTTGCACTTAAAGGTCCTTTTCTGTTTTTTCATGATCTGTTTTGGGTCAAAGAGTATGCACAGTTTGATTGTTCTTTGGGAGTAAGTTCCACATGGCTCTCCAGAATGGCTGGATCAGTTCACAACTCCACTAACAGTGCATTAGTACTAGATAAATTCATTTGTAACCAAAGCCTAGCTAAATTATTTGATACCAAGGCCCGAGGTTGAGTTTTAGAAATCAAACAAGCTAGATCCCCACACCACCCTCAACCAAAATCCTAAGAGAGCCCACAGCTCACATACCTCTTTGTGAGCAGCTGAGTTGGACTCCCAAAAGCGTTGCACCTTGCTGAAGGTGACATTGGTACAATCAGAAAGGCCGCTTAGAAAGGTGGCTGAAGATTTCTCAGAGAGCGCTGAGACTGCCTGATCCTCCATGAGGGATTGAGCCTTTTCTCCCAAAGGGAGAGCCCCAGCTTGCAGCTCATTATGCAATTTGAGGGCATCGACAGTTAGATCACTTTTTTCTGAAAAAAGGAGGCACAGGGTTAATAATCCTCATAGGACAGAAGTCATTGTCTTTACTCTGCTTCTCCAGTTATAAACATAATCAGGTCTCTTATCCTAAAAATAAAACTTTCCCCCTTAACCATGCCACTGACACTTCCCCCTACACCCCTGTCTCTGGGTTATCCTTTTCAATAAACTTTCCCAAGTATGGTTCCACTGGCCCTTTTTCCTTTCTATTTACTTCTCCCTCCCCTGCAATCTCACTTCTATAACCATTTCCTAATTAATGAAATAGCATTAAGTGACTAAGTGCTCCAATCTTCATCTTTTTTAAGTTCTCAGAAGCATTTTACCCTACTGAACTGTCCTTTCTGACATCTGATTGCTCCTATTCCCAGATATTCTAAATACAGGCAAGTGCTCATTTCTTTTTATACTCTCTTCTTTAATCCAATCAATGGCTTCAATAACTACTTCTATCCAGATCCCCATCCCCATCATCTCCTGTATCCTAATTTTATAACATCTGGATGTCTCACATAGTTAACACACCTAAAATGGAAAATTTTACCTTCTCTCCAAACCACCTGCTACAATTCCTGTTAATGAGGACATCCCTATGCTTTAAGTCAAAATTTCTTAAGCTGTGGGTTGCAACTCCACATAGGGTCACGAAACTGAATGAGGGTTGTGAAATTACAATTAGTACCAAATTAATTTGCATACATATTTTATAGACCTATGTACCTGGGACCCGGTAAAAATTTCTTGGGTGAAAAGGGGTCACTTTCCACTTTGAGTGGAAAAAGTTTAAGAAGCTCTGCATTAAGTCACCCAGGTTCCAAACCTAAGGATTATTCTTGAATTTCCCCCCTCCCTTGCCACCTATAGCCAATCACTCACCAAGTCCTACCTAGTCTACCTCTATACCATCTCTTGTGTACATTCCCCTCTTATCCTGTCATTGCTTGCTTTTGCTCTAGGAACAGTAATAAAATCAACTCTACCATTCACAGAAAGGATACTTCAAAGAATCATTTTATTTCTCCCTTGACCATCCCTGTGACTACCTTGATCAAAACATCTCTTCTTGACCTACATATGATAACTTTCCCTATTAGAGTGTAAGCCTTTAAGGGGCCAGAACTGGCTTTCTTGCCCCCCCCCCCCCCCCATCCCAAGCACTTTCTTCATTCCATACCTTTTCAGTCTTTCCCCTCTGTTTGGACTTATTACTCCTTCACCTTCACCTCTTAGATGCCCAACTTCCTTCAAGGCTGCCTCTTCTATTACATTCCTTCCAGTTGTTGGTACCCTCCCCTTCCCCTTGAAGTTACTTTGTATAGCCCTTATTTACTTATCAATCTATGTCCCAGAAAGTAAATTTTCTGACAACAGAGACTACTCTGTTCTTCTTGTTTATCCAGGAAGGTCCAGTACCTAATCTTAGCTAAATGAATGACTGGCACAATTATTTCTTCAATTATCCAGATAAGAAATTTATCTTCACAATATGATTGACTCCTCTCTCTGAATCCTTGAATTTGTATACTTTTAAAAAAGCAATGTGATAACTGTATTTTAACATTACCAGTTCTCTTTGTAATTGTTCACATTTTATTTTATTCATTTAAAAATATTAGACTTCACCAGATCACCAATGATGTCCAACACACACATGCTTCAGAACACTGACCTTAATCAGTTTCCAGACTTCACCAGACCACCATGATGTCTGTCTGTCTCTGTCACACACACACACACACACACACACACACACACACACACACACACAC
>JAJPUD010000268.1:60236-73505 GCA_023553655.1 Myrmecobius fasciatus | reverse complement strand
CACACACACACACACACACACACACACACACACACACACACACACACACCCCTGACCTTAATCAGTTTCCAGAATCCTGTCAATTCTATGTCTACATTTTCTGTCTCTTTTTCTTCTCTACTCTCTTGGAGTCTCTCATTAATTTAAATGAACTACTTTGTTAGCCACTTCATAGGTTTCCCTGCCTCTAATTTCCCTCTTCAGTACATACTACAACTAGATTATTCTTTTTAAAGTACAGCTTTGACGTCCTACCGCTAGCTGCTTTAAAGCTCCTAGCAAAACAAATCAATCTCAACTCCCTGACCCTATCTCCATGGCTCACTAGTATACCTTTCCTGTCTGATTTCCCTGTTAGTCCCTTGAACATGTACCAACTCTATGCTTCACTTAAACTGATTGCTCCCAAACTTCCACACTTTCCCAAAGGAATAAGGGGCCGTCTAGAGCTGTAGTTCTCAAACTTGTGTCTCACTATCACTTTATACTATTAAAAATTATTTAGGATCTGTCCAAAGAGCTTTTGTTTACACAGGCTATATTTATAGATATTTGCCACATTAGAAGTAAAAACTAATTTCGAATTCGGATTCTTTGAAAGGGTTTCAGAGATTCCCAGGATTCTCTGGACCACATGACAACTGCGGGGCTACAGCAGGGGATGCTTATCCCCTTCTTGTGTCACAGATCCTTTTGGCAGTGTGGTGAAGGCTACGGCTTGCTTCTCAGAAGAGATTTTTAATGTGCAAAATAACATGTTTATTTAGGAAACCAGTTATAAGAATGTAGCAACATGCAAACTGAAAAAAAAAATTCAGGGATTCTCTGAATTCTATTCTTGGAATCCATGGACACCCTTTGGGGAGGAGTTAAGCGCCCGATTCTCGAAGCCCCTCCAGGGCCCCACTCCAACCCAATGGAGGCCCCCAAGCTCTAGGAATAGTAGAGAGCAGTCCCTCCCCCGCTTCCCCGGCCCGTTACCTGAGGGCCGGCTGAAGAAGCGACTACGCGCGGCCTGCCGGTGCCGCCGGCTTTCGGGATTGGAATCGCTGCTATGGCCCTTCTTCCAGCGCTTCAGCTTGGTGGAGGAGCCAGAGGGCAACTTCCCAGACCGCCCCATGGCTGGAAGCTGTCCGCGGCTGCAAACCCGGTTCCGCTTCCAGGACCCGCCGCGTTCGGCTATCCTTCCCACACACGCAGAATCCACGTGCGGCTCCGAGCGCCTCACTTCCGCTTCCCACGAGTCACTTCCGGCTCCCTGCCCTGGTTACCATGGAGAAAATTGTCAACATCCGGTTTCGGTGAGTCTGAGCCCAGTGTGAGAGGAAACGGCTGAGTATCTTAGAGAATCTTTATACAACCTTTGGCTCTCAGACCCTGTTTGCACTTCTCAGAATTAGCGAGGGAGCTTTTGCTTATGCTTATCTATTGATACCGAAATGAGAAATAAAAGGTGATTGTTGTTCAGTTGTATCTGGTTCTTTTTGACCCAATTTAGGGTTTTCTTGTGAAATGATGAGCCATTTCCTCCTCCAGTTCATTTTACAGACCAGGAAACCGAAGCAAATAGGCTTAAGTTACTTAGCCAGGGTCACGTAGCTAGGAAGCGTCTGAGGCCGGGTTGGAACCCAGGAAGATGGGTCTAACTGACTCCAGGCCCAGCACTATCCACAGCGTCACCTAGCTAGATAAGGTTTTTGTTGTTGTTGTTCGTTTTGCTAGATAAGGTTTTGTTGTTGTTGTTCGTTTTAATATATTTTTATTGATGTTTTTAAATGGTTCCTAATCACATGTAAAATATTCTTAACATTTAAAAAAAAAAATTTAGGCGGAGGCATTTGGAGTTGTGTCTTGTCCAGGGTCACACAACTAGAAAATGTTAAGGCAAAGTTGCATTTGAGCTCAGTTCCTCCTAACTCTATCCATTGCACCATCTAGCTGCCTTTTAACAATTTTTTTTTTAAATTAAAGCTTTTTATTTACAAAACCTATGCATGGGTAATTTTTCAACATTGACCCTTGCAAAGCCTTTTGTTCCAAATGATCCCCTCCTTCCCCTCACCTTCTTCCCTATATGGTAGGTAGTCCAAAACTGTTAAATATTTAACTATTATTTTAAATTTTTTTGAGTTCTAAATTCCTCCCTTTTCCCACCCATTGAGAAGGCAAGCAATATGATGTCTGTTATAACATAAGTCATAACATTTTACAAATAAGAATCCTAGGCTCAAAGAAGAGAAATGACTGCCTCCCCCATTTACATACCTACTCCTTAGCAGATCAGGAACTGGGAATAATAATGTCTATTTCTACAACAAGACTGTTTTAAAGAGGGGAAAACTTAAGGCAAAGCTGATTTGCCCCATGTCAAGAACCAAATTTTCTTTTTTCAATTTTTTTTTCAATTAATAAGCATCTGGCCTTTCTCCCTACTCTTTTTTCCTTTCCATTGGGTGGAAAAATCCATTAGATTTTCTGACTCACTGCACCCAACTTATATGAATGGTAGAGGATCATCTATCTCACAAGGTTGTTTTAAGAGAATGTAATGTTGCTTTGCAACCCTTAAAGCACTATATAAATATGAGCTATAATTTTCCCCTCATTGGGATTCCCCAGCCTGGGAGTGCCCCCCATTGAGGGGACATGTTAGTGGATTGACAAATAATCTCAACTATGCCCAAAGGGCTATCAAAATATGCATATACTTTGATCCACTGATCTCTACTGGGTTTATATCTCAAAGAAATCATAAAAAAGGGAAAAGGACCCGAAAGTGCAAGAATGTTTGTGGCAGCCCTTTGTGTAGTGGCAAGAAACTGGAAACTGGAAAATGGCTGAATAAATTATGGTATATGAATGATACAGAATATTATTGTTCTGTAAGAAACGACCAGCAGGACGATTTCAGAGAGGCCTGGAGAGACTTGCATGAACTAATGCTGAGTGAAACGAGCAGAACCAGAAGATCATTATATACAGCAACAAGACTATATGATGATCAATTCTGATGTATGTGACTTTCTAATGATGAGATGATTCAGGCCAGTTTCAATGATCTTGTGATAAAGAGAGTCATCCACACCCAGAGAGAGGACAGTGGGAACTGAGGGTGTTCACAACAGTAATTTCACTCTTTGTGTTGTTGTTTGCTTCCATTTTGTTTTCTTTCTCTTTTTTTCCTTTTTGATCTGATTTTTCTTATGCAGTATGATATTTGTGGAAACACGTATAGAAGAACTGAACATATTTAACATATATTGGATTACTTGCGGTCTAGGGGAAGAGGTAAGGGGAAGGGAAGGAAAACATTTAGAACACAAGATTTTGTCAGGGTGAATGTTGAAAATTATCCCTGTATTTATTTTGAAAATAAAAAGCTTTAATTAAAAAAAAGAAAGAGAATCTCAGAGCAAAGCACCAGATAGGTCAGCACTGTAATCTAACATAAAGAGCCCTAAGCTGGTAACCAGGAGTCTGATTTTTATTTTGTCTCTGCCATTAACTGTTACCTTTGTAACCCCAAACAAGTCATTTAGATGTGGTTTCAGTTACTTCATTATAAAACTGTTTTCAATATCTGTTTCATAATACTTTTAGAGCTAGCTTCATCTTAGACATAAAAGGAAAGAACCTTATCTCGGCCTCTTAATTGTAGTCACTCATCATTTAAAGGCAAACCTTTGAAAAGGTAGAGGAAAAAAAAAAAAATAAATAAAAGAAAAGGTAGAGGAGCTCAATTTTCAATTTATAAAATATATAGTTCAAAATTATGATACTTTGGATAAATTTGATTAAAACACACTTGATGCTACCTTTTTATTATGTATCAAGCAAATTGTGAGTAACTATGATAAAGTTTTTGGTAGGCATGCAATAAAGAAGAGCCTTGCTTTTTGTGAAAGATGGATATAGATTCCTTTAAAATTTTTCTTTTGTAAATTGAATCATTTAAATCTGGGTGGTTCCTAATTTAAAGGCATTCTAAGTGAATCTTTTTGTAAAAGTGAATACTGTTGAATTTACTTCTCTGTTTTTATATAAAGTATATCAGAATTGCTCAGAATGATATCTTATTAGAGCTTTTTATTTACAGAACATGAGTGATTTTTCTACATTGACCTTTGCAAAACTTTTTTTGTTCCAAGCTTTTCCCCTCCTTCCCTCCACCTCCCACCCCTAGATGACAGGTAATCTAATACATGCTAAATATGTTAAATTATATGACAAATCCAATATATGTATACATATCTATACAGTTATCTTACTACGCAAGAAACATCAGATCTAGAAAGAGAGAAAAAAAAAAACAACCTAAGAAGGAAAACAAAATGCAGGGAAATATCCACAGAAAGCATTAAAATGCTGTGTTGTGGTCCACACTCAGTTCCCTCAGGCCTCTCTCTGGATGTATATGACTATCTTCCTTGCTAAACAATAGGAACTGGTTTGAATCACATCATTGTTGAAGAGAACCATGTCCATCAGAATTGATCATCATATAGTCTTGTTGCTGTGTATAATGTTCTCCTGGTTCTGCTGATTTCACTCAGCATCAGTTCATGCAAGTCTCTTCAGGCCTCTCAGAAATCGTCCTGCTGGTCATTTCTTACAGAACAATAATATTCCATAACATTCATATACCATAATTTATTCAGCCACTCTCCAATCTATGGGCATCCTTTCAGTTTCCAGTTTCTAGCCACTACAAAAAGGGCTGCCACAAACATTCTTGCACATGTGGGTCCCTTTCCTTCCTTTATGATCTCTTTGGGATATAGGCCCAATAGAAACACTGCTGGGTCAAAGGGTATGCACAGTTTGATAACTTTTTGAGCATAGTTCCAAATTGCTCTCCAGAATGGTTGGATCCGTTCACAGTTCCACCAACAATGCATCAGTGTCCCAGTTTTCCCACATCCCCTCCAACAGTTATCATTATCATTTCCTGTCATTTTAGCCAATCTGACAGGTGTGTAGTGGTACCTCAGAGTTGTCTTAATTTGCATTTCTCTGATCAATAGTGATTTGGAGCATCTTTTCATGTGACTAGAAATAGTTTAGAAATCAGGCCTTTATCAGAATCTTTGAATGTAAAAATGTTTCCCCAGTTTATTGCTTCCCTTCTAACCTTGTTTGCATTCATTTTGTTTGTACAAAAACTTTTTAACTTGATATAATCAAAATTATCTATTTTATGATTAATGATGATCTCTAGTTCTTCTTTGGTCACAAATTCTTTTCTCCTCCACAGGTCTGAGAGGTAAACCATCCTACATTGTTCTAATTTGTTTATAATATCATTCTTTATGTCTAGATCATGAATCCATTTCAACCTTATCTTGGTATATGGTGTTAGGTGTGGGTCAATGCCTAGTTTCTTCCATACTAGTTTCCAATTTTCCCAGCAGTTTTTGTCAAATAGAGATTTTTTAACCCAAAACTGGGGTCTTCGGGTTTATCAAACACTAGATTACTATTGTCATTGAGTATTTTGTCCTGTGAACCTAACCTATTCCACTGATCCACTACTCTATTTCTTAGCCAGTACCAAATGGTTTTGATGACCACTGTTTTATAATATAGTTTTAGATCTGGTACAGCTAGGCCACCCTCATTTGCTTATTATTATTTTTTTTCATTAATTCCCTTGAAATTCTTGACCTTTTGTTTTTCTTTTTTTTTTTTTTTGCTTTTTGCCGAGGCAATTGGGGTTAAGTGACTTGCCCAGGGTCACACAGCTAGGAAGTGTTAAGTGTCTGAGACCAGATTTGAACTCAGGTCCTCCTGACTTCAGGGCTGGTGCTCTATCCACTGTGCCATCTAGCTGCCCCGACCTTTTGTTTTTCCAGATGAATTTTGTGGTTATTTTTTTCTAGGTCAGTAAAATAATTTCTTGGGAGTTTGATTGGTATAGCACTAAAAAAATAGATTAATTTAGGTAGTGTTGTCATCTTTATTATATTCACTCGACCTATCCAAGAGCACTTGATATTTTTTCCAATTGTTTAGATCTGATTTTATTTCTGTGGAGAGTGTTTTGTAGTTTTGCTCATATAGATCCTGACTTTCCCTTAGTAGATATATTCCCAAACATTTTATACTATCGAAAGTTATTTTAAATGGAATTTCTCTTTGTATCTCTTGCTGTTGGATTTTGTTAGTGATGTATAAAAATGCTGATGATTTATGTGGATTTATTCTGTATCCTGCAACTTTGCTAAACTTGTGGATTATTTCTAGTAGTTTTTAGTTGATTCTCTAGGGTTCTCTAAGTATACCATCATATCATCTGCAAAGAGTGATAATTTGGTTTCCTCATGACCTACTCTAATTCCTTTAATCTCTTTTTCTTGTCTTATTGCCAAAGCTAACATTTCTAATACAATATTGAATAGTAATGGTGATAGTGGGCAACCTTGTTTCACCCCTGATCTTATTGGAAATGGTTCCAGTTTATCACCATTACATATGATGCTATATGATGGTTTTAAATAGATGCTACTGACTATTTTAAGGAAAAGTCCATTTATTCCTATACACTTTAGTGTTTTTAATATGAATGGATGTTGGATTTTATCAAATGTTTTTTCTGCATCTATTGAGATAATCATATGCTTTTTGTTAATTTGGTTATTGATATAGTCAATTATGTTAATAGTTTTCCTAATATCGAACCATCCCTCCATTCCTGGTATAAATCCTACGTGGTCATGGTATATTATTTTGGGGATGATTTTCTGTAATCTCTTTGCTAATACTTTATTTAAGATTTTTGCATCAATATTCATTAGGGAGATTGGTCTATAATTTTCTTTCTCTGTTTTTATTCTACCTGGTTTAAGTATCAGCACCATGTCTGTGTCATAAAAGGAATTTGGTAGGAGTCCTTCATTCCCTATTTTTTTTTCAAATAGTTTATATAATATTGGAGTTAATTGTTCTTTAAATGTTTGGTAAAATTCACATGTAAATCCATCTGGTCCTGGGGATTTTTTCTTAGTGAGCTGATTAATGACTTGTTCTATTTCTTTTTCTAAAATGGGACTATTTAAATAATTTATTTCCTCTTCTGTTAATCTGGGCAATCTATATTTTTGTAGATATTCCTCCATTTCACTTAGGTTATCAAATTTATTGGCATGAAATTGGGCAAAGTAACTCCTGATTATTGCTCTGATTTCCTCTTCATTGGTGGAAAGTTCTCCCTTTTTCATTTTTGAGACTAACAATTTGATTTTCCTCTTTCCTTTTTCTAATCAAATTATCTAGAGGTTTATCTATTTTGTTGGTTTTTTCATAAAACCAACTCTTAGTTTTATTTATTAATTCAATAGTTTTTTTTTTTTTACTTTCAATTTTACTAATCTCTCCTTTTATTTTTAGGATTTCAAGTTTGGTATTTGATTGGGGGGGGTTAATTTATTCTTTTTCTAGCTTTTTTAGTTGCAAGCCCAGTTCATTGATTTTTCTCTTTCTCTATTTTATGCAAATAAGCATCTAGAGATATAAAATTTCCCCTTATTACTGCTTTGGCTGCATCCCACAAATTTTGGTATGTTGTCTCATTATTGTCATTCTCTTGGATGAAATTAGTACTTGTGTCTGTAATTTGCTGTTTCACCCATTCATTTTTTAGGATGAGATTATTTAGTTTCCAATTGCTTTTTGGCCTATTTTCTCCTGGCCTTATATTGCATGTGATTTTTATTGCATCATGATCTGGAAAAAAAATGCATTTACTATTTCTGCCTTTCTGCATTTGATTTTGAAGTTTTTGTGCCCTAACACATGGTCAATTTTTGTATAACTTCCATGAACTGCTGAGAAAAAAGTAAACTCCTTTCTGTCTCCATTTAATTACCTCCAAAGATGTATCATACCTAACTTTTCTAACATTTTGTTTACCTCCTTAACGTCTTTCTTATTTATTTTGTGGTTTGATTTATCTAGTTCTGAGAGAGGGAAGTTGAGATCCCTCACTATTATAGTTTTGTTGTTTATTTCTTCTTGCATCTCTCTGAACTTTTCCTCTAGGAATTTCCATGCTATACCACTTGGTGCATATATGTTTAGTATTGATATTGTTTCATTATCTATGGTACCCTTTAGTAAGATATAATTTCCTTCCTTGTCTCTTTAAATTAGATCTATCTTTGCTTTTAGTTGATCTGAGATCAGGATTGCTACCTCTGCTTTTTTTTTTTTTTTTTTTTGTTCACCTGAAACATAATAGATTCTGCTCCAGCCCTTTACCTTCACTCTGTATGTATTATTATGCTTTAAATGTGTTTCTTGTAAACAGCATATTGTTGGATTCTGGCTTTTAATCCAGTCTGCTATCTGCTTCCACTTTATGGGAGAGTTCATTCCATTCACATTCACAGTTAAAATAACTAATTCTGTATTTCCTGCCATCTTATTTACCCTAGATTATGCCTTTCTCTTTCCTATCCCCTTTTCCTCCTCCCTAGTATTTTGCTTTTGATAACCACTTCCCTCAAACAATCCTTCCCCTTTAGAGCCCCATCCCCTTTTTTACACCTTTCCCTTAATTCTTCTGTTTCCCCTTCTATTAGTCTTTCCCTTTCTTTTCCCCCTTTCCCTCCTGTTTCCTTATAAGGTAGGACAAGCTTCTTTTTGATACCAAATACATCTATTATTCTCTCAGAGCCAAATCTGATGAGATGAAGATTAACACAATTCTCATTTCCCTCTTTTTTTCCCCTCAATTATTATAGGTTTCTTTGCCTCTACATGTGATGTAATTTCCCTTATTTTATCTCCTTTTCCTCTTCTTCCAATGTTATGTCTCTCTTTGGGGCTTTTCTGGAGTTGCTTTACCTTTAGGGACTTCAGGATTTGAAGTCTGTTCTTCCCTCTCTGCATAAAAGCTGTCTATGGTGAGAGTTCTTTTTGGTTTTTTATTCATTTTTTTAAAAAGGTGTGAGGTCTGTTCAAGGCAAAAGAGGGACAGCTGCTTTAATTTGCCCTGGGGCAGTTCTGCTGATTAAGTTATTTCAGGTCAGAATGATATCTTTTATTATACTCTGAGCAACAATTGGGAAAGTTTGTTCTTACTTAGGGGAATAATACTACATCAACGAGTAGTAAGTAGCTAGTCTTTTTGAATGAAGTCAGCAGTCAGCCAGTTTTGTAACTAACTGAGACTTGTTACACCTTTATAACCTAGCAGTTCACAAATCACTTTCTTCAGGACAAACTGTGAAGAGTGGAAAACAAGTATTTATTCCTACTTTACATATGGGAAAATAAGTTCAAAAAGCATGATACACACATACATACATATGTATATATACACATACATACATTTGCACATATATATGTATATATGTTGGAGATAGTAAAAGCCTGTTTCCTTAAACCACCATGTAGCTTTATTGGACATCTGGGAAATAAAAAAAAATGTTTCTATCGATAGCTATTAATGCTTTTAAATGATCCTGTTAAATGTCTTTACTGAATTGGTTATTGCTTTCACAGTGATGTAACAATTAACACATTAGGCTATTCATCCAACAAGATGAATGTGTACCTACAAGTTTTGTGTAGCAGCAGAGCCTATGAGACTGTGAAACCACAAAGGGCACAGAGGAGACAAATCATGGACATTTTGTCCTGCCAGCTGTCCTTGCTCTTGGCCCTTACAGAACTTCTCCTATAGTAATGGCTTCTCACTTTTTAATTTCTTGAACCCCTTTCAACAACAGCAACAAAAATGTATTACAAACCCTTAGGATAACTTAATATACATTTCGTTGGCTAGTGGCACAATAGATAGAGTTCTAGACATGGAACAAGAAAGATCTCAATTCAAATGTCACCTTAGACACATACTGGTTGTATGACATTAGGCAAGTCACTTAACCACAAATACCTCGCCCCCCCAAAAAATTGTTAAAAAATAACTAAGAACCAATTTCTGTTTCCCAATACCATTTAATTCTAGTGCCTTCCACCTGCTGATTATTATTTATCTTGTACATAGTTTATACATAACTGTTTGTATATTAGCTTCCTCAACATACTATGAACTCCTTGAGGACAGGAACTGTCTTTTGCCTTTCAGTTTATCCCTAGAACTTTGCATAATGTCTGGTACTTAATAGGTTCTTAATAAATGTTTATTGATTGATTATATTATTAATTATATATTATTGATTATTGATTGGTTGATCATTTTAATCCAATGAATGGTATCCAATCCTATCATTTAACAGATTCGGAAACTGAAGGCTCAAAAGGTTGAATGGATTGTCTAGAGCCACACTAATAATGACATTAATGTTACAGTTTCTTCATGTGACCTATTTTATTTTTTCCTTTGGATTAGATAAGCAACAATGGAATACTTATAACCTGGGCTAGAACCAATAGCAGAGAAATGAAAGAAACTGGGAGGCTATAAAGCAGAAAAGAAGAAATTGGAATAATTCTAACATTTAACACTTAATGGTTGTTTACCCCAGGTGGCCATTTTGTCCCAAGACCTCCAATCTTAAGAGGACTCGTAAAGGGAAGATAAAGGAGAAACTGAAGAAAAACTCACGAATCTCATTACATTTCACTCACAGTATAATGGTGGGTTTGACAACTAGTGTCTCACTAATAACATGGTACTCAGTGTTCTTTGAATGACTCACCATACTGTAATTTCCCTATTTCCCAAATCATTATGGAGGTTGGACAACCTCCTGCACAGGTACCCACCAGAAACTCCTTTGTTATGAGGCAACCTGGCAGAATGTCCTTTGAAATACTTGAAGAACCTTATCATAACATGGACCAGTAGTACCAGTCCCCCAATTTTTACTATTGAAAATACTTCCTTTTTTAAAAAAAGTCTTAAAATTTACACATTTTTAAGTGACTTCTGCTTATCCTCCTTCATTCTGCATCTTGCTTTCTCTACCCCCAAGTATCTACTTAAGATACTTTTTTTTTTCTGAGACTATTGGGGTTAAGTGACTTGCCCAGGGTCACACAGCTAGGAAGTGTTAAGTCTTAAAATTTACACATTTTAAGTGACTTCTGCTTATCCTCTTTCCTTCTGCATCTTACTTTCTCTACCCCTTGCTCCTTTGTTTTTGTTTTTGTTTTTTTTTTGTTTTGTTTTTTTTAAGCACCTAGTACCTTCCCCAGGTGATATAGTTAATAGAATGCTGGACTTGTAGTCAAGAACACCTAAGTTTAAATCCAGTCTCAGAGACTTATTATCTGAGTGATCCTGGCCAAGTCATTTAGACACTGTCTGCATCAGTTTCCTCAGCTGTAAAATGAGGATGATAAATATTGAACAATAACAACCTGGAAGGGATGTTGTAAGGATCAAATGAGATAATACTTTAAAGCATGTAGTAAATGCTTAACAAATGCTTGTTTCCTTCTTGTTTGGGGACTTGTTTGGATGGAAGTAAGTCAAGAATTAGATCTTTTCCCCAAAACAATGCTTTTCGATTTGGAAAATGTTAACCTTATTTTTGCTTTTCTTTGTATCTCAAGTGTTTTAATACACAGCACTTAATCAATGTCTGTTGATCTAGTACAATCTCCCAAATTTTACAGACAAGTAAAACCCATAGCAAACCTTGAGGAAAGGAGAGAGTCATTGGTTAATGACTCTTATGCTTATTCTCATTGGTTAAGATTAAAATAGAATAGACAAGCTGTAACAGAGAGAAAGTTTTAGAGAGAAGCAGGAATCTGAGAAAGGACCATTTGACCTTCTCCAGTCCTACAGTTTCCTTTCCCTGATGATGTGAACTAGAAAATCTCTATTTGGAAGATTAATTGAATATAAGAAACTTTAGGACTTTCACTCTACAGTAGTAGTATAGCCCCGAATTTATTCTTTTTACTTTCCCTGGACTGGAATACACAATTTGTTTTCAGTGGATCTGTAAATAGGCAACCCAAAAGAGCAAAGGACACATTTCAGGAAATGGAGCCCACTCTGCTACACACAGTGTTACCTGCTTGACTGTGAGCAAATCACTTCAGCTTTCTGATTTGACTGGACTAGGTGGTTCCTAAGATACTTTTTTTTTTTTTTCTGAGACTATTGGGGTTAAGTGACTTGCTCAGGGTCACACAGTTAGGGAATGTTAAGTGTCTGAGGCCAGATTTGAACTCAGGTCCTCCTGACTTCAGGGCTGGTGCTCTATCCACTGGGCCACCTAGCTGCCTCCTAAGATACTTCTAATTATAACTTATAATCTTATGATCCTGTGTTTGGTTTCTATAATGTTTGCCCAACTTATTTATGGATCTGTTTAGAGTTTTGAGCATCTCATATTTGTTTGATACATCATTTATCTGATACCTTTATTCAAAAAGGCAGGAAGATTTATTGACAGCCATAAATGTATGTATATAAGTGCACACACATGCACACATGTGAATACACACACAAAATATATATAGATCAAGAGGAAGACAATGACTTTGCCATCATAGTTTAGCTTGCTAAGAAGCATTCCCAAAGGATTTGGGGCTCCCCCAAAACACATATACACACACACACCAGCAATAATAACCACTACCACCTCAATCCAGGATGGCTTAGACATATATAACTTTGTGGGATTTCTTTGATTCAACCTCCTGAAATTGGTTTCATAGAGCAGGGTCCCCATAAGGGAATTAAATAGTAGTTACAAGGACTTTGTAATTTTAAATCAGAGACTTGCTGGATTTTTATTTCTCTTTGCTAGGAATGTAAGCTTATAACCTCTGATATGTCTGAAGAATTGGCAACCTGGTTTTTATGAGGGAAAAGCAATGGAGAGCAAGTCCAGTGGGAGCAATCAAGAGGGAAAAGAGAAGAGGGCTCAGAGCAGAGCCCTGGAGGACACCCATGTATAATAAGCATAACCTGGTTGAAAATGAACTAAAGACCAGTGAAATGAGCAGAACCAGGACTTCATTATACATGGCAACAACAGTACTATATGATGATCAATTCTGATGGACATGGCTCTCTACAACAATGAAACGTTTCAAACCAGTTTCAGTTGCTCAGTGAAGAAAGCCATATACACCCAGAGAGAGGGATGTGAAATGTGGACCACAGCATAACATTTTCATACTCTCGATTGATGTTTGCTTACATTGTGTTTCCTTTATCTGATATGTCTTTCTTGTAGATACGATTTTTCTTGCACAACAATGATAAGTGTGGAAATATGTATAACATATATTCGATTTGTCAAGTATTTTAACATAATTAACATGTAGTGGATATCCTGC
>JAJPUD010000268.1:37788-60226 GCA_023553655.1 Myrmecobius fasciatus | reverse complement strand
TACATATATTTGATTTGTCAAGTATTTTAACATAATTAACATGTAGTAGACTTCCTGCCATCTAGGGGAGGGGTGGGAACTTAGGGGGGAAAATTTATAACAGAAAGCTTTGTAAGGGTCAATGTTGAAGAATTACCCATAAAATGTTTTGCAAATAAAAAGCTTTAATAATAAAAAAAAGAAAATCAGCTAAAGAGATGGAGTAGGTCAGAGAGGGAGGAATAGTTGTCATGAAACACTAAAAAGAAGAGAATATAGAGGAGAGGGTGATTAACAGAGTCAAAGGCTGCAGAGAGGTCAAGAAGGATGAGGATTAAGAAAAGGCCATTGGATTTGGTGATTTAGAGATCATTGGTAGCTTTGGAGAAATCACTTTCAGTTGAATGATCAGGCCAGAAGCCACACTATAGATGAGAGGGGAAGTGGAGAAATCAATTGTAGATGACCTTCTCAAGGAGTTTAACCATAAAAGGAGGAGATCGATGGGACAGTAGAGGGATGAATAGATAAAGTGAGGATTTTTTGAGATAGGGAGATATGGTTATGTTTGTTGGCAGAAGGGAAGCAGATAGTAAACAGTAGATAGATATTGAAGATCCATGAGCACAGAAATGATAGAGGGAACAATCTGCTTGAGAAGATGGGATGGATGGGATCATTTGTGTATGTAGGAGAGTTTGCTTTGGGTAGGAGGACTACCTCATTGTGTGATACAGGAATAAAGGAAGAGATAGTAGCAAAAGGCATCTGAGGGATGTGAGTGGAGGAAGAAAGGAGAATAGAGGCCTCTTGGTGAATAGTCTCAGTGTTTTCAGTGAAAAAGAACACAATATTCTCTACTGAGAAATGGGGCAGAGGGAACTATCAGGGATTCAAGGAGGGATGAAAAAGCTTGGAAAAGCCATTGTGGTGAGTGAGATAGTGGACCTTTTAGGGAGGTATAAAAATTGCCTTGCTGCAGTAAGGACCCAGTTTAGATTATGTACCTAAATTTGAAGTGGATCTAGTCAGCATGGTTTTGTAATTTTCTCCATTTTCATTTAGCAGCAAATGAGTAGTAGTGGATGATCAGAGTAATCTAGAACTGAGACTTGGCAGAATGAGATTAGTGATAGGACAAGGGACTCAAGAGAAGAAGGCAGTTTGTAGTTGAATTGACATACTGAGAAGTCAAAATGGTAGAGGCAGAAGAATATATAGCCAATCCAATGATGAAGGATGAGCTTGGAAGTATCCATGAGAAACAAGGGCAATCAGTGAAAGTGCAACTGGTACAGAAAAGGTCCAAGGAGGTTGTGTTATCAGATCCCAGTGAGAACCAAAAGATGCAAGGAGTGGTAATTAAAAATATTTACAATGAGAGCAAGTTTGTTACATATGGAGCAAGCATTCTGGAGAGCACAGTGGAAAGGGTAGGTAGCTTTAGACTGGGGTCTTGGTAGAGTTGGATTGAGGGGGATGGGAATAAGGGAGTAATTAGTGAGGAAAGTGATGACCTATGAAGGTTCAGAATTATTTGAGATGGCAAGGCTAAGACATGGTGAAGTTTATCAATTATTGATGAATCATGGATGGGTGGGTTCAGGCAACATATTAATATTACTAGGGTAGGGTCTTGAGATCTTAGGCAGCTGGGAGGAGATGATACACTGTTTTTGAGAGTTTATGAGGAAAAAAAACAAAACAACAAAAAAAGAGAGTTTATGAGGAGAGGGAATGTTATATGGCAGTTGTTCTTACTACACCATCTTATTAAATGCCATTGCTATGAGCTAAGTGTTGTCTACTGTCTGACTCTTTAAGGAGCGCTCTCTGGTGAACCTTTAATCACAGTTTTAGGAGTGCTGACTCACCTGGCACCCTAGTACCTGTGAGAATAGGTATGGAACCTGCAAAATTATGAATGCCAAGTTGAGAAGGAAACTTAAAAGGGGTTGCTATTGAGAACCATAATCCATTAGAAAGATAGAACTGTTTCTAGCTAAAGGAGTTAGAAAAATTATTGCAGAAAGTGATGATAAATGGCACAGTGATCTTAGAATCATGCAAGAATTGTGTAACACTTCTATTATATACCCTGTACTCATGACAAAGGTAAGACCAGTGTTTCACTGATTAGCGGCATTGGTACTCTAGGAAGCTCCCAAGGCACATGTCCAACCTCCTTTTAAATGAGAACCCAAGGCTCAGGTTTTCATTTAGTCTAAGGAAAGACATGAAAATAATTCACATCATGATTTACTTGGTTTCTCATTAAGATCCTAATCTCATTCCTTCCTGTATGTGACTCCAAAGGATTATTTATTCACTTGTAGATTAAATGTAAATTTGCTAAAGCTAACTGATGTCTTCTAACAACTCTCCTTACTGGTTTGTCTATAGTTTTTTTCTCTGAGAAAATTTATTAATTGTAAATAATTAAGAGGCTTGTTCTGTTCTTCAGACAGGTTTAGTTCCTATAATAACAACTCATCATTTCTCTGAGCACTTGGGACTATAGTAAAATAAACACCTTTGAAGTCATTCATTCCAATCCTCTCATTTTGCATGTAAGAAGATTCAGTCCCAGAGCAAAGATAAGATTTGTCCAATATCTCAGTAAAGTCTCTGCCAGTAAAGAGAAGAAGGAACAATCCTGATTTGCATTCTTTGATTACAAACTCAGAATGCTTTCTGCTACCCAATAGTGAACAAGGCTAACAACACCAGTTTTGACTCTGGAGATACTTTTGATCCTAGAAAAGTCTGAACTTTCTACTTCCTCTATCCCACATTTTTCTAGTGTTTTCACAGGCTCATTGAAATGGAGGAGAAAAAATCAGCCTACTCCTACTGGGGCTTGTATGCTGGATCTGGAGCCTCCTTTCCCCCTCTTCTCTGCACTTCAAAATACCTTTCTAACATCTATTCGCTCCTCCTTTTCTTCTATCTCTAATGAAGTTTGCCTTTCTCTTTGTCCTTCTCTCAAACCCTCTATTTGTACTCTTGATCTCAATCCTTCCTGTTTCCTTCAGAAGCTTGTCCCTTCTCATTCTGTCTTCCTTTCTAACCTTTTGCTTCTTTTTATCCACTGTCTCCTTTCTTTCTGCCTAAAAACTTAATCTGATCTTTCCCATCCTTAAGAGTCTTTTGTTTGGTCCAGCCATTCTCTCAAGATATCATCTTATTAATTCTTGTGAATGGTACAAACTCTTCTAAAATAGAATGCATACTTAGAGCCTTCATTTCCTCAATTCTCAGTTCCTTTCAGTTTGTTTTCTGATCTCATGACTTTCCTGAAGCTTCTTTCTCCAAGGCTGTCCCTGTATTCCAGGCATCTAATGGTAGGCACTAAATAATGAATACTGAATTGAGCTAATGAGCCAATGACATAGAGTCCTGGTATAAAATCTCAAGGTTCCTGAAAGACAGCAGATAGCTGATTGATGGCAAACCAGATGCCATCAGATAATCAAAAAGTCTCCTGTGCCCTAAGAAATGTCCCACTTCTGGAGGCATCCCCATTTCATTGTTAGGGCAATTTCATGAATTCTCACACAGAGGGAAAAAAACTAAAAAACTTAGCTGACCAATGATGAAAGAGTAGTAGTCCAGGGTTCAAATCTCACCCATCCTCCAATACTTATGATCTGTTTGACCTTGGGCAAATCATTAAATCGCTCCAGGCCTCAATTTCTTCATCTGTAGAATGGGAAAGTTGTATTACATGGCTTCTGAGGTCCTTCCATAATCCTATTATAAGGGTAGATAATTGCAACAGTTGCAATGGTGCTTTTTGGTCACCAGAGGGCAATCTTTTCTGCATTATCTGTGTTCAGGAGATCCTAAGTACATAAAAGGATCAGTAATTATGAATGGTAGCCAGAGCAGTTACCAAGTGGATACCAAGAACAGTATCAACCTTCCAAGCCTTTCACTTGGCTCTAGGAATCAGCTGCTCTCAAAATTAAATCTGCCTCAGAGGCCTTGGTTCCAGACGATTTATGTTCTAAAGTTTTCTCCTTCTTTCCCTTCTCTTTCCTCTCTCCAAGACAGCAAGCAATCCTTTTAAACATATTTCCATATTTGTCATGTTGTGCAATAAAAATCAGACCAAAAGGGACAAAACCATGAGAAAGAAAAAATAAACAAACAAACAAAAAGGTGAAAATACAATTTAAACACTCACATACATGTGCATACCTACAAATCCATGCATGCATGTGTATACAAGCACATATATATAGACACACACACACATCCCATTTCATTTTGAAAATTGAAAATTTCATTTGAAATTTAACAAAGAAGTAACACTAAGCAGATCTCCGAGTTACATATTTATTATTATAGATATCATTTATTATGTATGTGATGATAAAGGATATTTCTAATGGTCCTGACTCTGGCCAAGGGACCTCAGATTGAGAGTGTGGTACATTTGTATGAGAACAGAAATCACCTGATTAGCCAGCATCATAGGGATGAAAAGTCCTAATTGGCTGTAGCTAAGAAACCGGACGTAGCCCCCACATGCCAGGAGGATCAGCTCACACTATCTCCAAAGGAAGGCTGTTATTGTTCGATCATATACGACTCTTCCTGACCCTTCTGGAGTTTTCTTGACAAAGATTCTGGAGTGGTTTGCCATTTCTTTTTCATTTGACAGATGAGGAAACTGAGGCAAATAGAGTTAATGACTTGACCAGGGTCGCACAACTAATAAAGATATGAGATCAGATTTGAACTTGGGTCCTCCTGACTCCAGCACATTATCCACTGTGCCAAATGCTTTTGTAAATTTACAGGTCCTAATTACTGTCTGAGGTGCCTGATAAAGGCATATTTAAAATAATCCTTTCCACAGAGAGAGGATTGAGGGCACCCTCATGAACTGGAAAATCCTTGTAAATCTTTTTGGCTCTTCCTTTGTATCAGAGAAGTCTGAATTTTTTCTTTTCCTATTATGGAATATTAACAGTACTAAGATATAAATATATTGATATTATATAATATAATACATATATTTTATGCTTTCTGAGTTCTAAAGCTTTTCTGTATCATCTGTCTTTTTGTGTTATCTACAGCTTCCACAAAACTCCCCCCATTCCCATTTAACTTCTAATACCGACCCATGATATACCAAAATTACAAGGGGAAAGTCACTATGTGGAAGGAATAGAATTCAGTAGGACCGCCTTAATTGTTAAAGATGGGACAAGGTTAGGTTGCCCCAGCTTCTCTGTAGGAAATGTCCCACAGTCCTTGCAGGAGATGCTGAGACAATGTTTTGTGGGAGTATTGAGTTTATGAGAAGACAGGGCTTTTTTCTTCCCTTTAACTGGCAATATTGTATCCTTGGTATCTACTCTCACAGAGGGAGAGGTTTGTACTTAAGCACATCTAAGCTTTTCCATCCAAACCTCAGAGAAAAGGCTTCAGATTTAATAGAATTATTACAATATAAAATATAGAATCAAAAATTAATTTCTCACACATATACATAGAGAGATATGCATATATACATATACTTATGTATGCATACAAATAGTGAGATAACATGTATATGGGTATATCTATCTTTATTTTCACTAAGCTCTAATGGAAATTTAGCAGTCTTGTATTTTATTTTATACTTAAAAACTCTTCTTTGAAGGGTTTCATCAGATTGCCGAAGAGGTCCAAGACACACAAAAAAAAGATGAAAAACTCCTACTGTAGATGAAGGGTAGATTTCTCCTTTTGTTGACATCTATTTAGCCTGATTTTAAAATCAGGTTGCTGCTATTGAGAAATCTGAATGGAAATGAGAAGAATACCAACTATTCCTGTCTGCTCACTTCCTAGGCACTTCCTGCCAAGACTTCAGTTGAGAAAAAGGGTTCTTAATCTTCATGTGTGATTGACCCCTTTGGCATTTTGGTGACACCTATGGCTTCTTCTCAGAAGAATGTTTGTTACCTATGTTTATATTGGAGGGAAATGATAAATTTCAGTTAAAGGTTAATAAAAATAAAGGTGCATTTTTTCCCCAAGTCCACAAACCAAGTTAGAACCTTTGATTTGGACTAGCTCTGAGACAGATATATGTGTGAGAAAAAGAGATTAGGAGATGAGAAAACCAGGAGATTAAGAACTAATTCATCTAAATTATGGTATATGAATGTAATAGAATATTATTGTTCTATAGGAAATGATGAACAGGCTGATTTCAGAAGAGCCTGGAAAGACTTAAATGAACTGATGCTGAGTGAAGTGAGCAAAACCAAAAAAGAAAAAAAAAATAGCATTGTACACAGTAACGAGTTATATGACTGTCACAGATTTGGCTCTTCTCAACAATGAGGTGATTCGAGCCAAGTCCAATAGACTTGGGATAGAAAATGCCACCCATATCTAGAGAGAGAACTCTGGAGACTGATTATGGATTGAAGCACAGTATTTTTTTCCCCAATAGTTAAATCAAGTTTTATTGCTAAAGAACTCAAAGTGACAAATCCAAAGAAGCATAGTATTTTTGTTTGTTTGTTTATTTTTTCTTTCTCATAGTTTTGTCCCTTTTGGTCTGATTTTTATTGCACAACATGACAAATATGGAAATATGTTTAAAAGGATTGCTTGCTGTCTTGGAGAGAGGAAAGAGAAGGGAAAGAAGGAGAAAACTTCAGAACACAAAGTCTTAGAAAAATGAATGTTGAAAACTATCTTTATATTTATTTGGAAAAATAAAACACTATTGAAAAATTTTTAAAAAGGACTAATTCATCCATCTATTTATCTATTTATTAATAATATAATATGATATAATTATATATAATACCTATATATTTATATTATATATAATTCTATACATAGAATTATATATAATATATTAAGTTATATATTATATATATATATAATATAACATAATACATCCATTTATTAAGCAACTACTATACACTAGGTAGAGATAACATGGATAGAAAGTCAACATTACACTGGCTGTGTGCCTATGGGCAAACCATTTAATATTTCAGTGCTTTAGAAACTTTTATAAAACTATAAATTATGGATGAATTGGTGATCATTGTTGAAGGGAATTTCTCTAATGGAATATATTAGAAGAGAATATGATTCTCACTTTTAGAAATGTTATAGTCACAAGATTATAAGATATTTATATATAAATATAATATAAAATTAGAATATGGTAGCTACTTATGAGGATACAAAGTGCTGTTAGCTCAAATGAGGCATAAATTACTTTCAACTGCTGCACTCAATGGAGGCTTCATGGAAGAAGAAGCATTTAAGCTGGACCTGGAAAAATGAACAGTGTCCTTATCCCATTTTTGCTCTCTGGTATTCTTTTACATTCTACAAACTACCTATAGATCAGGGCTTCTAAAATGTTTTCCACTTGTGACACCTTTTCATCTGTGAAATTTTTACACAACCTCAGATATATGTATATATAAAATAGGTATAGAAAGTAAACATATATTGATAATAAATCATAAAGAAATTTATTTTTAAAAAATTCTTTGATATACATATAATTTTACCTCTAATTAAAGACAAAAACAAGGATGCATAGTAATGAGATAGATGTGCTTGTTTATTTTTACATAAACAATTAACCTTGGCAGAATATTGGATACCTTCTACTGTTGCCTAATTTTTCATAATGCCCACAATTACATGACTCCATATAGGGTTGTAACCTACAGTTTAAGAAGAACTACAGTTTGCTCTAAATCACTAACCCTGCTTTTAACCTGCTCTGTATCCTTTCTCACTCTGACCATCATCCAAGGGAGAAGATCCTGGAGAGGAGTGGCCAGCTTTCCCCCACTGCCACCAAAACCAACTGCCAAACAGCTTCTGCCAACAGGACAGGCAAGCTAGCCTGACCAAAGCGGCTAGCCCTCTAAAGGGGGAGGCAGAACTCCACGTAAGCCGCCCCCACCTCCTCAACCACCACCTTCCCTTGTCCCCAGATGGAAGCAGTTCAGGACCCAAGTCCAAAAGCCTCAGGAATTAAAATAGCCTAATTAAGAGCACAATTCAAAACTGCTAAGAAAATAAAATCACAACTTTTAATTTTTCAAGAACAAACTTCTACCTTCATCAGTATTGCTGAAACCTGATTTGAAACTGGACAGGCAGGTTCCCCAAAGAGTAAGGTTCACAAAGAAGTTTTTATACATCCTAAGAGATCAAAGACTATCAATTAAAACCAGAAATAGCTTGTAGAGAACAACCAGACAGGATATAATTCGGAGAAGGTAAAGCTGCAGTTAACTACTCTGAATTATTAAAGCCTTGCAGATAAGCCAGACTTTGCCTTTGTAGTTAAAACAAAGGAACATTCCAAGCTTAAAATAACATTCCAAATTGCTAAAAATCACTTTGTTGTCTTTTTTTTTTTTAGATAAGGCTTATTGCTCTATTAAGAATCCAATCTTTTTAGTTCTTTATCATCTCCAAACCATTAGTGTTGCTTCCACTAGCCAGCCCCCTATGACCATCAACAGGGAGGAAGATAGTTACCCTAATGAAGAATGGATCTTACTTCCTTGCCCACCAATATTGTCTGCCAACCAACTGCAATCAATGATCAAGTAAGCCCCCAAGCTTCAGGGGTCACAGTGGCCTCCCTCCCACAAATCCTTCTATCCACCCAACGCTCCAACCATACCCTAGGGGAGTAACCCTTGGACAGATGTAGAACCTGCCAACTGCTTCTGCAGGTACTGAAACTCCTTCCTCAGCAGCCATTAATAAGGAAAAAAAAGATTCTCATCACCAAAGTCTTTGGCTTTTTCAAATGGTTCAGTGTTGGAAATAGATGATTTTTATCAATACAGACGACATAAAAGAAGATGAATTACCTTTGCCATAGCACCCCAAGAACCATGGGACCTTTCCGTCTGTCTCCCCTGTGTAAGCTTTTGATAATAGCACTGTCTTGTCTTTCTATTAGTACAGTGCTCTGAGCATTTAGTAAATGCTTTTTCATTCATTCATTGTTCCTTTTCATTTGTAATGGTACATAGCTTCCACGAGAGGGTCCTCGGTGATAACAAAGGGAATTTTACTATGGATTGGATACCCAGATAGTAATGTTTGTCCTGTGATTTAATTTTGTTGGTTTTTAAAAATTAATTTTATAGAGTTCTGAGTGAATGAGTGACTGTCAAAGCATAGCAGGAAGGAAGTGAAAATAATGGATACAAGGAAGGAAGATGGAAGATGAGAGCCATGTAGTATTATGAGAAAAGAGAAATAAATCTGTATGAGATATTTTCTATCCATGTAGCTGTTTCCATAGTGTGTACTCTTAGAATATTTCTTATTCTCTCCCTCTCTCTTTCCCTTATCATCTCCAATCTCCTTCCCCTCCCTTTTACTCTTTCCTTCTTCCTTCCCTCCCTTTTCTTCGTTTTGGTCTTGATTTCCATCTCCCCCCATCTGCCCCTTCCTTTCTTCTTTTTTCTCTTTTCTCCTTCCCTCCTCCTCTTCTTCCTTTTTTCTCTTCTTCTTCATGCTGCTTCTTCTTCTTTCTTCTTCTTCTTTCTTCTTTCTTTTTCTTCTTTTCTTCTTTTTTTTCTTCTCTCTCTCTTCCTTCTCCTTCCTCTTTTTCCTCCACCTCTTCTTTATTCTACTCCTCCTCCTCCTCCTTCTTCCTCTTTTTTTCCTTGTCTCTCTCTCTTTTTTCTCCTCTTCCTTCTTCTTCTTCTACTTCTTTTTCTTCTTCTTCTTCTTTTCTCTCTCTCTCTTTTCTCTCTTCCTCCCTTATGTACACACACACACACACTCACACACACACACACACACACTCAAACACAGGACTTGCTCCCCTTAGGTGTTTAAATTCATCTAAGAGTATTGGAAGCTGTGATTCCTTTCCCAATCCCATTCTGGGCCCACATTAGGCATATGCTACCATAAGCTGGACAGATTGAGATATTTTCAACCTTAAATTGGATCAACATAAAAGAAAAGTTCTGGGGGTTTCCTCAGTAAGATGGGCTTATGTGTGCAGCTTTCTCAACCATCTATCTAGTACTCTTTCCTCACCAACTGTCATTAGTCACCCAGTCACTGGGCCCCCTCAGTAACTTCTCATAAGGCTATCTCATAGATATAGTACACAAAGACCTCATGTCTTGTATGAATTCCATCATGAGGCTTAGACTGACTAGAGATTTCTCTTCACAAATACTACTACTGGCAAAGCTCCCACTATTGGTATTGTTCTCATTAGTTATGTTATAGAATTCCCAAAACTCATGAAAATGAATATTTAATACTAAATGAGATAACCAAATCTTCAAATTTCATGAAGTTGTGCCTTAGCTAAAAAACACTAGATGATCCTAATTTTAAAAATATCTTGACTAGAAAGAGGTCAAATCAAGTATGATGAAATTTAACAAGGGAGTTAAAAATATTGAATACACAAATACAGGACTGTAAAAACAAGTCTAGGCAACAGTTCATATAAAAAAGACCTGGTACTCTATAATCCATTGATTATAAACTCAAAATAAGTTAGCAGTGTATTACCGATTAAATCAGTATGAGGAATTGCAAGTGTGGAATCTTCCTCTATCTGTAAAGATCAGTAAGCCATCTGCAACTTGTAATCTTCCAAAGCTGCTTGGATCTCTGAAAGTTTCAGTGACTTGCTCATAATCATATAATTAGTATGTCAGAAGCAAGATTTGAACTGAATTCTTCCAGACGAGACTGTCTCTCTTCTCTGCACTGTGACACACTAATCTTAGGCCACGGAATATTATCTAAATATTATCTAAAATAGCCTACTGTACTCTGCCTTGGTCACAACACTCGAAGTATTATTGAAATGTTTCAATTCTAATTATCCTGTTTTAGGGAAAACTTTGACAAATTGAAATGATTCCAGAAGAAGGTAACCAAGATAAGTGAAATGTAAACCATGACATATGAGGATAAGGTGAAACAGATTTTAATTTGGAGAAGGAAGGAATTAGGATGTTTCAGCTGACTTCAAGTACTTAAAAGACTTTCTTTTGGAAAAGTGACTAGATTTATTTTGCTTGATCATAAAGAACAGAAAAAATGGGAAGAAGTTTCAGAGAGTCAAATGCTGGCTGGACATAAGGAAAGCCTTTCTAACAATGAATCCTTCAAAGGGGAATAGGTTGTGTTGGAAATTATGAGTGTCCTAATACTAAAAGCTTTTGAGCAAAAACTAGATTATTACTTTTCAGAGATACTGTAAAAGGAATTCTTGTTCAAGTGCAGGTTGGACTAGAGAACCTCCAAAAGATTCCATGAACCTGACATTCTATGGCAGTATTGACATGTTCAGATTAATTAGATATTAGGGTTCCAGATAAATGTAAGGAAATTAAGATTTTGGAGACAGAAAAAGAACAGAAGATGGAGTTTTGTTGAAGGATAATGCCAGAGGAGAGAGACCTGAGAAGCTCAGGGACAGAAGTTACAACATTTGGCATCTTTAGGGAAGGAAAAAGGAACATAAAGGGAGGAGTTGATTAAAGGTGGAGTTAGGAAGGTAAAAATGACAATGTGCTGAGGGCTAGCCCCACTTCTATAGATTATTTGGGTCCGGGACTAAGCCTCAAGCACTGACTGAGGGGTATGGGGAAGAACTTTAAGCTTTTCTTTTCTGTTTTAATGGATTTATTGGTTTTGATCCCTTCTACCTCTTGCCCTCTGAGGCCAAGAAAACCACTTCTGTGCTATTCCTCTCAGCCAAATGATGATAACACTAACCTTTCTTGTCTCCCTTCAGCTTTTTCTCCTTTTCTTGGCTGGAACATCTCACTTGACAAAAGAGAGAGGTGCTCTGTGCTTCCAAACAAATGTCACAAAGACTAATATAAAGGAGTTAAGGATTGCAGCCTGAATTTTCTTTTCTTTTCTTTTCTTTTCTTTTCTTTTCTTTTCTTTTCTTTTCTTTTCTTTTCTTTTCTTTTCTTTTCTTTTCTTTTCTTTCTTTCTTTCTTCCTTTTTGAATTAAAACTTTTTATTTTCAAAATGTATACATGGATAATTTTCAACATTCACCCCTACATACCACTACACACCTGTCAGATTGGCTAAAATGACAGGAAAAGATAACGATGAATGTTGGAGGGGATGTGGGAAAACTGGGACACTATTACATTGTTGGTGGAACTGTGAACGGATCCAACCATTCTGGAGAGCAATTTGGAGCTATGCTCAAAAAGTTGTCAAACTCTGCATACCCCTTGACCCAGCAGTGTTTCTACTGGGCCTATATCCCAAAGAGATCTTAGAGGAGGGAAAGGGACCCACATGTGCAAGAATGTTTGTGGCAGTCCTTTTTGTAGTGGCTAGAAACTGGAAACTGAAGGGATGCCTATCAATTGGAGAATGGCTGAATAAATTATGGTATATGAATGTTATGGAATATTATTGCTCTGTAAGAAATGACCAGCAGGACGATTTCAGAGAGGCTTGGAGAGACTTTCATGAACTGATGTTGAGTGAAACAAGCAGAACCAGGAGATCATCATACACAGCAACAACAGTATTACATGATGATCAATTCTGATGGACATGGCTCTCTGCAACAAAGAATTGTCTCAAACCAGTTCCAATTGTTCACTGAAGAAAACCATATACACCCAGAAAGAGGGATATGAAATATGGACCACAATGTAACATTTTCATGATCTCTATTGACATTTGCTTGCATTGTGTTGCCTTTCTCTGATTTTCTTTTTTTCTTGTAGATAGGATTTTTCTTGTATAACTTGTCAAGCATTTCAACATTATTAACATGTAGTGGACTTCCTGCCATCTAGGGGAAGGGAGGGGACTGGGGGTAAAATTTGTAATGGAAAGCTTTGTAAAGATCAATGCTGGGGAACTACCCATACATATGTTATACAAATAAAAAGCTTTAAGAAGTTCAAAAAAAAAAAAAACAACAAAAAACCATTCACCCCTACAAAACCTTGTGCTCTAAATTTTTCCCTCCCTTTCTCCTTCCCCTCTCCCAGTCAGCAAGTGATCCAATATATGTTAAACATGTGCAATTCCTCTATACATATTTCTACAAATATCATGTTGCACAAGAAAAATCAGATCAAAAAGGGAAAAAAAATGACAAAGAAAACAAAATGCAAGCAAACAACAAAAAGAGTGAAAATACTGTGTTGTGATCCATATTCAGTTCCCACTGTCCTCTCTCTGGGTGCAGATGGCTTTCTTTATCACTAGACCATTGGAATTGATCTGTATTATCTCACTGTTGACAAGAACCACTTCCATCAGAATTGATCATCATATAATCTTTCTGTTGCCATGTACAATGATCTCCTGGTTCTGCTCATTTCACTCAGCATCAGTTCATGCAGGTCTCTCCAGGCCTCTCTGAAATTGTCCTGCTGGTCGTTTCTTACGGAACAATAATATTCCATAACATTCATATGCCATAATTTATTCGGCCATTCTCCAATTGATGGACATCCATTCAGTTTCCAGTTTCTAGCCTCTACAAAAAGGGCTGCCACAAACATTGTTGCACATGTGGGGCCCTTTCCTTCCTTTATGATTTCCTTGGGATATAAGCCCAGGGGAAACACTGCTGGGTCAGAGGTATGCACAGTGTGATAACTTTTTGAGCATAAGGAGCTTACAATCTAATAGGGGAGACAACACACACATATATGCAAAAACATTTTATGACGAGAAAACACCACACAGATGAAAATTGTAACTGTCATTCAATACCCATACTGCTTCCTCTTTGTTTGGGAGAAGAGGCTATGACTCAATTTCCTCTCCTTTTTCACAACAGATTACAACCCTTGTGGGTAACACCAGCCTTCAGTGTTTATACTAAAAAAATGTATTGTTCTCCACCCCTCCCTCATTTTTCCCCCTCACATTATTCCTAAATAGTTTCCATTTGAACCTGTCAAATAACTTTAAATCAAGCTCTTGGGATGTGCAGGTAAGAAACCTGAGAAATAAAACACTAAGACTCAAAAAAAAAAAAAAAAAAGTGACATCCAAAGTTGTGCCTTAAGCTAAAGGAAAAAGAAAGGACACAGTTCAGCCCAATTCAAAGATTTAAAACTTTAAAATATTCAATCTTATTGTTCATTTTCATGTGTTCTTTAGCCAAATTAATTCCAAAGTCTTAATGACCCATGTGTTTTATATCTTTTAAAAATATTTTAAAAAATGTTTACAGTTTAGATTCTAATAAAAGACCAAGTTATGTTTCCCCAGCCGATGTTCTTAACCTGCTGTTTCCATGGAATGCCATAAACTCCTTTTAAAAAATACTTTTATATCTATAGTTCAACATAATTTCTTCCCTTTATAATCCTATTTATTTTACTTTATGCATTTAAGAACATAATTCTGAGAAGGGATTCATAGACTCCCTCAGACCACCAAACAGGGCTATGACACAAAAAATTGGTTAAGAACCTTGTTCTACCCTCATGCATTGTTGGTAGAATTGTGAAATGATCCAACCATTTTGTAGAGCAATTTGGAATTATGCCCAAAGGGCTATCAAACTGTGCATACCCTTTGATCCAGAAGTGTCTCTACTGGGTCTATATTCCAAAGAGATCATAAAAAAGGGAAAAATATATACAAAAATATTTGTAGCAGCCCTTTTTGTAGTGGCAAGGAATTGGAAATTTAGTGGATTCCTCTCAGTTGGGGAATGGCTAAATAAGTTATGGTATATAAATATAATGGAATATTATTGTTCTATAAGAAATAATGAGCAGACTGATTTCAGAAAAGCCTGGAAAGACTATTATATGAACTGATGTTAAGTGAAGTGAGCAGAACCAAGAGAACACTGTTCACAGTAACAAGATTATGTGATGATTTACTATGATGGAATTGGTTCTTTTAAACAATAAGGAAATTCAAAGCAATTCCAATAGATTTGTGATGGAAAATGCCATCCAAGAGAGAGAACTATGAAGACTGAATGTGCATCAAAACATAGCATTTTCACCTTTTTGTTGTTTTTTGTTTTTCCTTTCTCGTATTTTTCCCTTTTGATCTGATTTTTTATTTTTTGCTCAGCATGACGAATATAGAAATATGTTTAGAAGAATTGCACACATTTAAATAATATCAGATTGTTTGGGGAAGGGGAGAGAAGAGTTTTCTCTGGAACATAAGGTTTTGCAAAGGTGAATGTTGAAAACTCTTTTTTTCATGTACTTGGAAAAATAAAATACCACTAAAAAAAACCCTTTTCCAAAAATCTGTCCCCCTTGGATAAGGAGATGAATATTATCTTGTGTTATCTTTCCTCCCCTGAGGTTAGAATCTTTCTAAAAGATAGCTCATTTCTCTCTTGAGGTCCAATTTTTTTATTCTTAATTATATATTAAACATTTTCACTTGCCTATCCCATCATCACCTCACACTTAACATGTGCAGAACTAAATTCATTGCCCTTCCAACATCACTGGAATGCCAAACTACTTTTCTCTTTGTCAGTGCCTCAGAGGCACTTTTATCTAATTCCCTCCTTCACTTTTGTATCTGATCAGTCCACCAAGAATTAAGGATTGGAAACAATCACCCACCCAAAGCAAGAATCCCTCACCTGTGGTCATCCTGACTTTTCCTGAACATTTCCAGGAATGGAGAGTTTACTACCTTGGGCAGCAATCAATTGATTTCATTTTTGAATTGCACTAACTGCTAGAAAATGCTTTCTTAGATTTTTATGAATTGATGCACTCATTTGAGCAAAACCAGAAAAACAATTTATATAAGGACATCAACATTGAAAATAGAAACATAAATAGAAACAATTTTGAACAAATTAAGAATTCTGATCAATGCAATGACCAATTACAATTCTATGGAACCATCGAAGAAGTATTGCTTTCTACCTCTTGACAGAGAGATAATAGGCAGAAGATACAGAATGAGACATAGCTTTTTGGACATGTTTCATGTAGGAATTTGTTTTGCTTTACTATGTATGTTTGTCACAAGGGTTTTGTTTTTCTTTTCTTTTTTTCCCCTCAATGGGGGTGAGAAAGGAGGGGAAGAATATATATGCTTGTTAATTGGAAAAAAAAAAAAGAAAGAAAGAAAGAAAAGAGATTGTTTCCTTACACTGAGCTTAAACCTGCCTTCTAACGTCTGTCCATTTGTTCCAATTCTGCCATCTGGAGCTATTCAGCATTAATCTTGTCCTACTTCTATAGCAGAGTCATACAAGCACTTTAAATATACTTATTATTCTCCATAAGTCTTAAATAGTTTAAACATTCCCAGTTCTTTCAACTATTCTTCATGTGACATTGTTTGAAGTCTTCCTGTCCTCCTTGTTGTCTTTTTCTGGATGAACTCAAGTTTGTAAATATCCCTTTTAAAATATGACACCCAGCACTGAATACTATAAATGTGGTTTGACTGATGTAGTATACAATAGGACTATTATGTCATTTTCCCTAAATGCTGTATTTCCATTAATTCAGGTGAGGATTATATTAACTTTTTGAGGAGACAAAATGTATTATTGATCCATATTGAGCTTGCATTTAGTAAAAATTAAATTTAACCCTGTAAGTCTTTTCCCTATGATCTTCTGTTAAGATAGGTTTCTTCATCACATACCTATGCATTTGTTTTCTTAAAAACAAATATAAGGCTTTCTTTCTCTCCTTGTTAAATTGTAGTTTGGGGGCAGCTAGGTGGCACAGTGGATAGAGCACCAGCCCTGAAGTCAGGAGGACCTGAGTTCAAATCTGATCTCAGACACTTAACATTCCCTAGCTGTGTGACCCTGGGCAAGTTGCTTAAACCCAAGTGCCTCAGCAAAAATAAATAAATAAATAAATTGTAGTTTGTTGGATTTTAATCATTTTTTGTCAATCTCTTGAGAAGTTTTTGGATCTTCATTTTATTATATAATCCAAATATCTTTATGTAACCAGTAAATTAAAAAAACACATATAACTCTATCTTTAGCAGAACCATTGGTAAAATTTTTGATGAAAAATAGTCTCACATTCTTCCAGGTTTATATAAATGGGCATGGTTATTCAACCAGTTATGAATCCATCTAATTGGACTAACATCCAGCCAACATTTTTCTATCTTATCTATAAGAATATCATGAGAGGCTTTGTTAAATGCCTTGCTAAAAATAGATTATCTATAGCATTCCTCTGATCTCTCTGTTCAGTTCTAGGTGCCATATTTTAAGAGGGATATTAAAAGATTGGCATGCTTCCAAAGGAAAGCAATTAGGAAGGCTGGAGGACTTGAAATGTTATATGGAGCAGAACTAGGAGAAATTGTACACAGAAACAGCAACATTATGTTGCTCTTCTCAGCAATACAGTGATCCAAGACCATTCAATAGATTCATGATGGAAAATGCCATCCACATCCAGAGAAAGAACTATGAAGTCTGAATACAGATGGGAAGCATGCTACTTTCACTTTTCATTCTGTTTCTTCTTTTACAACATGACTAATGAGAAAATTTGTCTACATCTATAATCTATATCAGTTTTCTTGCCATCTTGGGGAGAAAGGAGGAGAAAGAAAAACTTGGGATTCAAAATCTTATAAAAAATAAATGTTGAAAACAATCTCTACATGTAATTGGGGAGGGGATACTATTTACATAGGAAAAAAAAAGCTAATGTTATGCTGAGTGAAATCCGCAGAACCAGGAGAACATTATATACAGCAACAAGACTATACGATGATCAATTCTGATGGACATGGTTCTCTTCAACAATGATGTGATTCAAACCAGTTCCTATTGTTCAGCGATGAAGATAGTTATATACATCCAGAGAGAAGTCTGAGGGAACTGAATGTGAACCACAACACAGGATTTTAACACTTTCTATGAATATTTCCATGCATTTTGTTTTCCTTCTTAGGTTGTTTTTTTTTTCTTCTCTCTTTCTAGATCTGATGTTTCTTGTGCAGTAAGATAACTGTATAGATATGTATACATGTATTGTATTTGTCATATAATTTATCCTATTTAGCATGTATTAGATTACCTGTCATCTAGGGGTGGGGAATGGGGGGAAGGAGGGGAAAAGCTTGGAACAAAAAAAAGTTTTGCAAAAGTCAATGTAGAAAAATCACTCATGTTTTGTAAATAAAAAGCTTTTAATTAAAAAAAAAGCTAATGTTACATAAAGAATAGTTGAAGGAATTGGGAATGTTTAGCTAAGGTAAGAGAAGATTATGGGAAAGAGAGAGGAAAGTGATATTTCTGATTGGATCCAGCAGGTCTATGAGGCTAGTTTGGAATGATTGTGTTCTTAGTGAACCAACACAGTTTCCTAATGATCATCATTTTCCTTTTAAAACTATCCATCAGGCAATAAACATTTATTAAGTGTCATACACAGGGCTAGTCTAACCTCCTACTCTTCTAGAGGAGGATACTGACATTCCATGATTTGATTGAGGTCACACAAATATTAAATAGCAGCTCCAGGATTCCCCCATGAAGTGGAAATCCTAAGGCCAAGAGTGAGTGAAGAGAGAATTCTTTCCAACTGTAACACTCAATGATAGGGGCAACTAGGCGGCTGAAGAAATAGATCTCTGGAGTCAGGATGACCAGAGTTTAAACCAGGTCTCAGACACTTGACCCTAGCTATGTAACTCAAAATGGTAAGAGTTAAGTAGATCAGATAGACACCAAAGTTGAAAAGCAGCCATGTAAAGGACCTGGTAGCCCTTACTCCAGAGGACTATTCTCCCCTGAATGCTCCAAGAAACTGTAGCATGCACAGCAGCAACATTTGGGTAAGCCATTTTGGCAGATGGACTAAACCAGGTTGAGGGTAATCAAGAGGTCTCAAACACTACAGTGAGTTAGGGGGGTGTCTACCCCAAGGATATGAAGACTTTCTCTGGTGGAATAGGCAGATGAGAACAATTTGTTCCAACAGCCATGAAGGCACCTGAAGCAGGTGTTGTGGAGAGCTTAAAGCTTGATTAGACATCGAAGACACAAGGCCATCCATTGCATCTCCAGCCATCACCAGTCATCTTGACTCTGTCCTGCTATTGGATAGTGGTGGCTCTAGAAGAGTGAGCTGATGACTTCATGCAACTCCAATTTATACATAAATCAAAAAAGACTCAAAATGGAAAATACCGAATAGAAGGCACCTGTCCAGGAGTTAAGAGAGACAAAAAACTTAAAAGAATTCACCCTAACTTTGCTCAGAGTAAAAATTAGAGATAGGAGGACAGGGTAAATAGAATAGAGGTATTGCTGCCTGAGGGATGCCATTGTATGGCGGATGGGGCTATGAGATATGAATAGAAATGTCTATGAGGACATTTTCAGGAGGCATCTAACTCTAGACTTAAGAAAAAGATGAAAAATTTCGAACATCTGAAGAGCATTCTTTTTTCTTCTTTATTTAATATTTCCCCAGTTCTAATATTTTTTTTACATTTGTTTTTAAGATTTTTGAGTTCTAGGTTCTTTCCCTTATCACCACCTACAATTACATGTGAAGTTATGCAAAATATTTCCATAAAAGTCAAGCTGTGAAAGAAAACATAGATTTTCCATCCTAACGAAAATAAAAACCCTCAAGAAAAATTGTTAAAAATAAAGAGAGATAGAGTAATAGAGGATGCTTCAATCTATATACAAATTCAATCAGTTCCTTCTCATATGGATAGGACTTTTATCATAAGTCCTTCATAGTAGGTGAGGATGATTGTATGAGAATTACAAAGTCACTTACAGCTGGTCCTCCCAGAACATTTTTATTACTTTGTATACAATATATTTGACATTGTTCATGAAAAACTTTCCAGATTTTTTTCCCCGGAGATCATTCTGCTCATCATTTTCCATAGAACAATAGTATTCCATCAGAGAAACTTGACTGAGATTCCAAAATCAAAACCCCAAGGAATATTATAGGCAACTTCCAGAGTTCCCAGGTTAAGGAAAAAATACTGCAAATAGCCAGAAACAAAATTGTTCTCTTTTACACACTTGGACTAAATATTAGTATTCATCAATGATATCCATGTCCTATTGAAGAACTGAGCATGTGCAAAACATATATATAGCCCCTAGCAGTCCAAAGAACAAAGTGTGAGGGGAAAAAAAAAAAGGCTGGGTTCAAAGGCCAGAAGGAAAATTCCAAAGGGGAAGAGGCTCCTCTAGAGACTCCTTGCTAGAATGCTAAAGGTCCATAATCTGGGGAATATTTGATTTTCTTTTCTGCTGCTCCACTACTCCTCACATGGCTCCTGTGAATATCTGTGTGGGAGAGTTTCATTTCTCTGCCAAGAGAACAATATCTCAATGTCAGAGATAGCCTTTTTTTTTTTTAAATAAGTTTTACAAGGTGGTTGAACAAATAAGGATGTGCAGATCCAAGAAGAGAATAAAACTAGTTTTTTTTTTTTTCTGTGCTTTAATCAGGTTCTTCATTGCATACACTTAATAAAAGACCTCTGCTGTCAAGGAATCAAAGAAAACCTCTAAAAAAGAGAGGAAAGAGGGAATGGATGAACTTCATCTTTGCACAGAGTCTTATAGACATTGTTTTAGTAACAGTTTAATCAATAGATACCTTGTCTACAAACCTTTGATGTTGCTTACTGCTTAGGGTTATCAACTCTTGGGAATTTTTGTGGAAATCCTAAAAACTTCCCATTAAAAAAAGTAAAAGACAAAAGGTCTGTAAGTCTATTGTTAGCTTATGGAGAATCTTTTTGGCTTGAGGGCTCTTAAGTTTAGCAATGGATGTCATTGAGTGCCAAATGTGGATGCTTATTTCAATGAAATTCTGAAAAATCTTTTCAACATCAACCCTATTTGTCTGTTTTTAGGATAAGTAAGTAGCTCAGTCCTCTGGGGCTACCATCTGAACTTCCCTTGCACAATTCCGATACCTCTCCTCCATATTTGTCCATATTGCTCCAAGGACCTGGAATGCCTTTGCTTCCTCTCTTCTGTTTAATTCCTTTAAATCCTTTAAAGATCAATTTGTGCATCTCTTCTTCCAGGAAGTCTCCCTCAATCCCCTCAGTCAGCAATATCCTTTTACTTCAAATTCCATACACCACTTTGCTTTTCACCTTTCTTGGTTGGTTACTTATTGTCCTTCATTCTCAAAGAGAATCAAAATGTCATCACTATGTTTAGAGTCAAGTTAATTTGTCCTGCTGTGGCTGATCAGACCAATACAAGCTCTGAATGCTTTGCCACAGTTAGGACATAAACAGTCCCTATGAACATTTGGAGTGGACTCTCTAACTTTGCACATCTCCCATTTCTTTTGAGCTACTACAATTCTGATTTGCTCATAGAGCACAGCACCTTTTCTGATAAGATCACACCAGGTTGGGCAATCCTGTGTTTAGTATCTTCCATGTCAAAAAATCAGTTCTTAAGAGAGACCTTGAAAATGTCCTTGTATCATTTAAACTTTGTATCACCCCTAGTACTAAGCTAAGTATTAAATGAATGTTATTTGTCCTAACAACAATGTTAGTTGCTTTTGAAGAGGAGTAATGAGTGAATTAGATTTGTGAAACAGAATTGTACAGTCATCAGCCTCTTTTCCAGAGTCATCCAAGTCCAGTGGTAGGACAAAAGTCAGCATGAAGGGCTTATGACCTGGGATAACAAATTGAGGAAAATAGAGACTAGAACAAAAAACAAAATAAAATATTTTCATGCTTTTTCTTTTTTTCCTACTTGCATAAATGAAACCTGTTTGGTCTCTGCTTTTCCTGTCTTTTTTCTATAATGAGCTACATGTAAATCATAACTCAGGTACCTCTGTATTCCTATCAATTTCTAGTTGTTGGAGGATATTTTTAATTGTCAGCCCACCCAGGATTATAACAGGGAGAGTGGTTATCTGTTTAGTAACTGTTTAAAGGCTTCTCCTTGACTAATTTTGAAATAGTTGCTGAACCTATCTTCTATTACTTCTCTCCCACTCTTTTGCTGGCTCCCAATTGTTACTAATTACTGTAGAGTAGTTATAGGGTATCTTTTTAAGGTTATTTTATTCTAGCTTCTCCATTGACAATCCAGTTCCACAGGTAGATAAGGCATCCCTGGTATTTCTCCAAATGTCCTTGAAGACCTTGAAGGTCTCTCTTCCAGGTATGCAAACTCCTCTCCAAGGGATACTTTGATTCCTGCCTAGAGAGGAACAGGAATCTAGTCATGTTATTCTGAGAGTTACAAGATTCGAATTATATCTCTTCACCCTAACTTCCCTCCTCTCCTCCACATATTACCATACTAGCACATATTTTTAGATTTAAGCCATTCCTGCTTGCTATTCTTTAAAGGGGGAAAGGTACCCCAAGCTTACATCTATAAGCTTGATTCCTTCTGGAAAATGCTATTACAAACACACACACACACACACACACACACACACACACACACACACACACA
>JAJPUD010000268.1:19394-37778 GCA_023553655.1 Myrmecobius fasciatus | reverse complement strand
ACACACACACACACACACACACACACACACACACACACACACACACACACAAATTGTGGATGAAGAGTAAACATTTATCCAAGCAGAAATCAGAGAAGTTACATAAGTTAGACTATTTCAGAAAATAGTGAACGAACTTTCCTATTGGGAGCAAGATAATCTCAGCTATCTAATGAAAGATGCTCTCATCTCTCTCCCAGGAGAAATTCCTGTTAAGTCTCTCTTAAAAACAAAACAAACCCCCCCAAAAAAAACATTTTAGTAATTCTATTTCAACATAATTAGGGAACAGTTATACTGTTTAAATGGAAGAGCTTGAAACCAGCCTGGAAGTATGAGTTGGAACCAGAGCTCTTGGAAAGCCAGGTACTTGTCAAGAATAAGAATAAGGTCCAGGAAGAAAGATGGTAATTTGACCCAAATTTCTGTGTCAGAATAAAGGGGCATGGATGTGGAATGTGGTTGTTCATAGAGATTAGAGAGCATGGATGATTGAGGTCTTCCCCGTAGAAACAAATTCTATTAATAACTGATACTTGTGTGTAGAGTTTCATCTGGACCTTAAAATCTTTATTGTTGCTCCGTCTTGTCTGACTCTTCCTGCTCCCATTTGGGGTTTTCTTGGCAAAGACATTGGAATGGTTTGTTATTTCTTTCTCCAGATCGTTTGACAGAGGAGGAAACTGAGGCAAACAAGGTAGTGACTTGCCCAGGATCACCCAGTCAGTGTCTGAGGCAAGATTTGAATTTAGGTCGCCAGGTCCAAGATCAGATTGCAGGGTACCACTGGGTACTTAAAGGGATGATTATTCCCGTTTTATTATAGAGGGAAGAGACTCCAGAGAGGGTGAGCCACTTGCCCTACATCACACAGCAGTGCAGTATGTACGTGGGGGAAGGGACGAGGCATTCCGTCCTAGATCGAATCCTCCACCACATCTCGGAGGCCACCTGATCCACCTCTCTCATTTTACAAATAAGGAAACTGAGTCCCGGAAGGCACGGACATGCTCAAGGTCATAACCACAAGGCAGCTTAAAAGTTAAAAGGAGTTAAAAAGTCGGCCCAGTGGACACTAGGTAGTTGGGTAGGGAGGGGAAGCAGCGGGAGGAAGGATCTGAAAGAAGAGGCGTCCGCCAAGGGATGGCTACTCCTCAGCATTCTGGGAACTAAAGGTTCTCTTGTCCTTCTCGAGCTTACGTGCGCTCCGTGACCTATCTCACGTGCGCTCCGTGACCCATCTCCTCGCACATGCGCACTGAGCCGTTGGAGGGTTTCCCTCGGAGGCACTGAGATTGTCACCCACTGGGTAGGGAGGGGGGCGCATGCGCAGACCTACCGGGGTTCAGACTTGAGGGGAGAGAACAGAAAGATTTAGGGAAGGGCGCGCGCAGGAATCAGAGGACCCGGGCCAAAAAAAGCCTCAGTGCGCAGGCGCGGAGGCGGGGCGCGGGCGGGGCGCGGGCGGGGCGCAGTCGGGATTGAGGAGCCGGTCGCTCCCCCCGCCCCGAATCTCAGTGCGTGTTCGCCTGCCTGCCGGTGTCTTTGCTCGTTGCTGCCTCAAGCCTCTGCCCCGCCATGGCTGCCTACAAGCTAGTGCTGATCCGTCATGGAGAGAGTGCCTGGAACCTGGAGAACCGCTTCAGCGGTTGGTACGACGCAGACCTAAGTCCCGCTGGGCACGAGGAAGCCAAGCGCGGCGGCCAAGCTCTTCGAGGTACCGGGCAGGGCCCGGGAGGCGACCGGGGGGGGGGGGAAGAAGGGAAAACAGGAGAACGAACCCCTCCCCCACTCCCTCCATCCCCATCCCATGGTTTTCCCCAGCTTCAGGCGCTGCTCATCTTCCAGAAGGGGAAACGGAGAAAACCCAAGCGCTCCCCTCCCCCACCCTTCCGACTCCCGCTAACCCCAACGCACCCTCATCCCGGGACCTCCCCCAGCCTCTGAGGCTCCTCATTTTAGACATCGCCAAACCCTTCCTCCATTCTCCTCCTCTCCCTCCACCCCCCCCCTCCACTGTCCCCATCCCAGGCCTCCCCTGAGTGCTTAAGGCCTGAGCACGTTACAGATGAGGAAATGAAGGAAACTGAAGCCCCCCCATCATGATTTCCCCAATCTCCATTATTCCCCCCTCCCTTATATCCCCATCCCAAGCCTCCCCTGAATGTTTAAGACCTGTGAACTTTATAAATTGAAAATGGAGGGAAGGCAAGCCACCCCACTAATCTTGATTCCCCCATTCTCCATTATTCCCTCTTCCCCACTATCCCCATGCAAGGCCTTCACTGTGTCCTGGGTTATGTATTTTACTGATGGGAAAATGGAGGAAACTGAAATTCCCCCCCCCCCCCATCATTATTCCATTCTCCATTCTTCCCCTCCCCTATCACTATCCCAACTCCATCCTAATAACCCCTGAGGTTTCATTTTACAAATGGGAAAAGGAAGGACCCTCCATTTCCTATTATTTCCATCTTCCACTATATCTCCTTCCTCTTCCCCTTCTCTCATTACCATCCCACCTTCATTCTATGGCCTCTTATTATAAACTGTTTGTATAGATGGGAAAACTGCCCCTTCCCTCCATTCTTCCTCCATCATATGCCCCTTCTGGGCTATTAGGGGTTATTCATTTTCAGATGGGGAAACAGGAATCATCCCTCTCCCACTCTCATCTCTATTCTCCTCCCTTATGTGATGGGCTATTTTATTTTACAGATGGAGACACTGAGAACTGAATCTTCCTTTACATTTCTATTTCTGCTGATACCCTGGGGCCTCCCAGGGGTTATAAACTATTTGATTTTACTGGTTAATTGAGGAAATAGGAGTCCTCTCCCTATTTCTATATCTCTCTCCTCCCTCCCATGTATTAAGAGCTATTTCATTTTATATGTGGGGATGAGAAAAACTTATTTTTTAAGCTCATATCTCCCCTCCCTATTCCTAAATGCTCTCACTAGGTCATCTATGATGGGGAAACTGAATTGACCAACCCTGAGATGGAAGAGGGGCTGGTTTTTCCACCCCCAGAGTTGAGCCTTTCATTTTGGGATCTGTTTTAGTGGGCACCCCTTCCCAGTCACCAGAGGCAGAGATCCTGGGATCCATCACTCCATGTGGTACATGAACTTTGAGGGGGCCCTGGAGCCTTTGGAAAGGGTAGAGGTACCAGACCTTTGACCCAGAGAGTTCTGGTTAGTCACAGGGCCATGTGATCTATTTCACTGGTGAGAAAATGGGCCCAGAGAAAGGTCCAAGTGCCCAAGGTCATGCAGCCATTTTATGGTAGAAATGGGACTAGAACCCAGGTCCAGTCTAGTGTAATCACCACTCCTCAGTACAGGTCCTTTGTTGAAAAGTGGTGGCACTAGGTCAGGGAAGGTGATCCAGGCAGCAGTTTCAGCCTGACTCCCGTTATCTGGGGGAGGAAGGATGTTAGGAAGAAGCCTTTGTCAAGGACAGTCGATAGAGGCGGATGTGGCAGGATCTCTGTGCTCATAGGGTTTTTCTCCATCCAGAAAACTCAGTTCTGTGTGACTTTGGAATACTAGCATATTCTAATGGCTTAGAAATCCAAGTAGTAATTTAAGTTAACAAGCGTTTATTAAATATTTTCTATGTGCCAGGCCCTGTTTTAGAGCTAAAATAGCACCTGATCTCAAAAGAGTTCACAGACTGATGGGTTTAATTCCTGGGCAAGAAAGACTGCTGGTATAAGCCTGTGTGCATCCATTGATGTTTGTCCTTATATCATGGTTTCTTTTCACTCTTCATCGAAGAAAAGTGTCATTCAAAAGGATTATTGATACATAAAGGAGATGTAGTATTTGGAGCAGTCATTTGGCTCCTTGCTCTCTTCATTAGTTCCTTCATAGCAGGTACTTTGAAGAGAATCAGAACTCTGAAAAATCTGAGAAGTAATCCTCCTTTTGAAATGGGAAGTGTACATGCATTAGGATGGGTCTAAAGTGACCTTACTAGCATTTCCTAGATGGGAGAGGCCTGAGAGTTTGCTCTGGCTGTGAGAAATCAGAGGTTGGCACCATGTCCCTTAGATCTGGCAGAGAGAAGTACTGCTATGATTCACCATTAGCCTTGCCTGTCTTACACCGAATGGAACAGATTGCAGCTTCCCTCATTTTAATACTGAGGGTGGGGCCAGTGAGAGCTGAAGCTCCTGTCCAGAATGCAAAGTCTTATTTCAGCCAAGCAGCCAAGTTATTCTAGGCAGGGAGAGGATGGGATGAATGAAAGTCTAGCATTCTGTTCTTTAAGGCTATTCCCCTGTATCTCATTTTGCTTCTATTTTGTATGATGGGGGATTGCAAAAGAAAATGACTTTGTATGGGTTCTTCTTGGGGGTTATTAGTACTTGGGCTTCCACCTTGACTTTCTGTTCTTAATGAAAATAATTGTGGGTAAAGCAAGCCAGTATCTTTTGATAATGAAATATTGAATCATTCCGGTAAGACTTTGAATTAGGTTACTAACCAGTGACTGGTCTACCTTTTTTGGTAGAGAGAAGGCTGAAGGTATGGAATTGAAAAAGAATTTGCCCCAAATTACATTTTACATGACATCATTTCATTGGAAGGGTTCAGTCGTGATTCATATTCCTCTGTATCTCTAGTTTTCATTGGTTCTGTCCTCAATTAAGTCAACGGCAGGAAACAATTTCATACACATTTATTACCAACCTCAATGTGAGGCAACATCTAGGAGCATTTTATATATTTCTTAAAGACTCTTGCAACTATACAGAAGGAAATAATTGTTTCTTTTGTTCTCCTTTTGTCTACTGCAAGACTGAATTAGCAAGACTGGTTAGCAACCTCCCAGTGAGGGCATTTGTTTTATTTGGGAAGGGGAGGAAGGAAAACATCAAACATTTTTGCTAGTAAAAAATGAGGTGTATGGGAGAGAAGAGATAGGTAACTCATTAATCTGGCATTTTCCACTTTAAAAAGTACTTTCTTCACAACAGTCTCATTATGTAGATAGATTAAATATTGTCATTTTACAGATGGAAACAGATAAAGGAACTTGCTTATTCACATAGCTAGTAAATGTTGAAGCTAGGATTTAGACTCCCAAGTCCTATATACGCTTTGCATGTAAGCGACAACCAGTGAAATATTGATGGGTGGCAAGAGTTGTCATGTGTGATATCAACAGATTAAATATTTACTTGTGCAGAAACCTCTATCCTTCAAGGTGAATATTGGGCCCACGGAAGTCTTTAACATTTGTGAGTAGTTCGGAAAAGTGGTGTTCCCTGGGACAAAAGGATGTGGGCTTGAAGGGCACTCTTTCTGACCCACTTTTTACTTGGGTCTCTTCCAGATGCTGGTTATGAATTTGATATCTGCTTCACCTCTGTCCAGAAGAGAGCAATCCGTACCCTTTGGACGGTACTAGATGCCATTGACCAGATGTGGTTGCCTGTAGTGAGGACTTGGCGCCTCAATGAGCGGCACTATGGAGGTCTGACAGGCCTCAATAAAGCAGAGACAGCTGCTAAGCACGGTGAGGCGCAGGTGAAGATCTGGCGACGATCCTACGATGTCCCACCACCTCCAATGGAGCCTGACCACCCCTTTTACAGCAACATCAGCAAGGTAGGAACTGACCCAGGTTTGACCCAGACTGGATCAGTACAGATCAGGTGACCAGAACCTCTAGAAATAGAGGTGGTGCCTGGAGTTTAATCTGCTTGTTAGAGTTAGTGATTTCTCTTTGTCAATTTAGCTGAGCCATGTTCACCAGAACAAATGACTTGAAAAATCCAGACATTCTTTTTCATGTCGGTCTGGACAAATGAAAGAAGATTCTTTGGGAAATTTCCTATTGCAGTGGCATATTAACATTTATGCTCTTCTTGCACTTAGAAGTGACCAGATCAGTCATAACTCTGGCCAGCTTGGATTATTCTTTAACTGCATGTGGTGCTCCCCTCCCCCCACACCCCCCCCTTTTTTTTTTTGTTTTTTGTTTAACTGACTACAGCTTTTTGAAAACTTGTATTATGAGAAGTGACAATTAATTCCTAGTTCCTATCCTATTATTTCTTCCAGTTTCAAACCCCTCTTCTGTTACTTTAGGGCCAGGCTTCAGCCTTGAGAGGATTGTATTCTAGTTTATTATGCTTTATGAAGATTTCCTCTGTCAGATGGATCCACCCTGCAAATAATATGGATTTTTTTTTTTTACTGCACTTAGAATATCAGATAAAGTGGTTGCCTACTGCATTTCTAAGTGATTTTTTTTTTAAGTTCTCAAGGGTTGAGTTTATACCACTATTATAATTTTCTGAAGAATTAATACCTAGTGTAATTTAGTGTAGTACTTTCAGAAAAATTCGCAGAAAGCCAAATGCCTTTATGCAAATTGGCACCCAAAAAGCATCTTAACAGGGCTAGAAAAGAATCATTGGCCTTATGTAGGGCCAGGTGAAGATCTTACAAGGAATGGATTGATTGGGGCCCTTTTAGGAATCTCAGAAATTCCCTTTGCCTGCCAACAAGTTTAAATATGGGTATTTTGGAATCTGGGATTAAGACAAGAGTTATACCCTAGTACAAATAAGTGCAAAAAATTGAATCCTTTTTAGCTTTCTTCACTCTCTTTCCTATGAGTCCCTGATCTCTTCTTAAACACTTAACTGACATTAGGAAGTCAGGCCATGAAGGGTCTCATTGAGCAACAATGGGTCCCAGGCCAAAGACCCACTTGGTGAATAGCAATTGTTTTTGTTTTTTTCCAGCAACTCCCAAATTGATATATTTTCTAATTAGCTAAAAGAGACCATTCTCTATCTCATTTCTTACCTAACCTTAATCACTGATTGGCTCAAACTGAGACCTGTTTTAAAAAGTCCACTGCATCCAGGGCCATCTCCAGTCATCTCATCTTTATCTTGCCATTGGACTCAGATGGCTCTGGAGGGGAAAGTGAGGCAGGTGAGTTTGCACGCCCCTCCCTCACTTAAACCCAATTCGTTTGCATGTCATGGAGTCACCTCCCTCTTTGAGAACAGAGGACAAACAACAATCAGAATGTCACCAAATGACAATTAGCTCTTTTGGGTTAAAAAATGGTTTTGGAGTCAATCAAATTTCATATGGAATGACAGAGTTTTTCCACCTTTTTGATGAGAAATTAATGTATATATCTAGGACCGGCGCTATGCAGATCTTACTGAGGATCAACTGCCCTCTTGTGAGAGCTTGAAAGACACCATTGCCCGGGCTCTTCCCTTTTGGAATGAAGAAATTGTCCCCCAGATCAAGGAAGGAAAACGTGTTCTGATTGCAGCCCATGGAAACAGTCTTCGAGGAATTGTCAAACATCTTGAGGGTAGGTAGATATTTGTAGTATGGGGACTAGAATTCTGGATGTGGATTGAAGGGGTGAGAGAACTTTGTGAAGAACCAGTACATTGAAAACCCATGTTAAGTGAAACCTCTAAAGGAAGAGTGACATAGGGCAATGCCCTCAAAGATACATCCTAGTCTTTATTAGCTTTAAAAAAAAAAAAAAAAAAGGCAGTATTTTCAGAAGGAAGGACTGAATTTACCATGGTGCCATGACCATGGGCTAGCCATTTCAGTTCTCTGAATTTTGGGCTCTTCATTTGTAAAATGAGAAGGTTCAGTTCAAATTTTTGTTCATTCATTGTTTGTTTGGGACTTTTCTTCACCCCACGGTAACAGATAGTTTCCATGCTTTGCACTTTCTACTTTTGCAACATCTCACATATTCCACCCCAGTTTTAGACAGCCGCATGCAGCCACCATCTTGGTCCAAGCTCCCTGTTGCAATGACTTAAAAGATCTTACCCTACAAAGTTTCTCCCCCTACCTAATCTGTCCTTTACACATTTGCCAGTGGTTTTCCTTAAGCCTGGGTCTGACCATGTTATTTTCTTCAAACTTCACTGGCTTCCTGCTGCATCTGGGATCAGCTCTGGGCTCCTTTGTTTCTACCTTTTAAAGACCTGCATAGTCTAGTTCCAGCCTGATTTAACCTTGTGGCCCTTCCCATATTTTGCAGCCAGCCACACTAGTCATCTTTCTCTTCTCTAAGCCTTGGCACTCAGTCTCTTCTCTTTGTACTGGCCATCTTCCCTTCTTCATCTCCATCTCTGGCTTCCTTCCCAGGGCCTTTTTTCTGGGTTTACCTTCCATTTTCTTTGACTATATACAGTTGATTGTTTGGCAATGTTGTCTTTATAATGGGAGCTCCCTGAAGACAGGAACTATTTTTGTCCTTTTTTATCTTCTCTATTTAGTTAGTGCAGTACCTGAATCATAGTCAGCACTTGATAAATACTTGTTGAAGAGCAGCTAAGTGGCACAGTGGATAGGGCACTAGCCCTGAAGTTAGGAAGATCTTAATTCAAGTCTGGTCTCAGACACTTAATACTCCCTAGCTGTGTGACCCTGGTCAAGTCACTTAATCCCAACTGCCTCAAAACAAACCAAAAAAAAAGGTAAATACTCGTTGACTCCTTCAGCTTCTCTTTCTCTTGAACCTTCTAGAATTTACCTTTTAGAGAAAGAGAAGCTGAAGGAATCAACAAGTACTAGTTCTCTCCTTTCTTATACTGACTTTTGTATTAGTTTATATATACATACTAATGTTTGGCTGCAGCTATTTCACAGGTGACAAAAAAAAGTGAAACACATACGGTCTTCTCCATAAAATGTTAAGCTCTTCAAGAGTAAGATCTAATTCATTTTTTTGTTTCCCCTAAATAAATAAATAAATTATTGTCAATTGAGTCATTAGTTGGGCCCTGTGAGAATTAAAAACAAACAAACAAAAAACCTGAGGGCCAGGGCAGCTAGATGGCACAATGGATAGAGCACCAGCCCTGAAGTCAGGAGGACCTGAGTTCAAATCTGGTCTCACTCAACCACTTCCTAGCTGTGTGATCCTGAGCAAGTCACTTAACCCCAATTGCCTCAGCAAAACAAAAACTCTGTTCTCAACTCTAGAATTCTACTGAAGGGAAGCTGGAGGGGAGAGACAGACAAAAAATATATACAAGAATATTCTAAGGGGTATTGTGGAGGGCTAATATTATGGGGGAGGTAAGGTGGAGGCCTACGATCATTACTATATTCCTTCATTGAGGCATTAGCACTTAATTTTAGCCTTGGATGAAAACAAGGATTCTTCAGTCTGGAGATAAGAAAAAAGGGACAAAAGACAGTCCCTGACCTCCAAAAGCATATAATCTAAGGGGGAGACAATATACAAATGATAAAGGAAAGGTGCTAGAATTAAGGAGGTTGGGAAAAGCTTCCCGTAAAAGACAGGACTCTAAGGATTTGAAGGAATTCAGCTAGAGAAAATACCTGGTGCCAAGAGATGAAGTCTCTTGTTAATGGGAGACTCACTTAGGTGTTTGAGGAAATCGCTGTATCCACTAGGTCTGTTTCCTTTGCAAAATAAAAGGAGCTGGCCTGGATGCCTTTAAGATTCTTTTCAGCCTCTAATTCTGTATGGGGGCATTTTTAGGTCTGTCTGAAGAAGCTATCATGGAGCTGAATCTGCCCACTGGCATTCCCATCGTGTATGAGTTGGACAAGAATTTGAAGCCCATCAAGCCCATGCAGTTCCTTGGGGATGAGGAGACCGTGCGCAAGGCTATGGAGGCTGTGGCAGCCCAAGGCAAGGCCAAGAAATGAAAGCAGGCTACTAGCTCCAGCCAGCAATAGCCAGGTCCTTCCCTTCTCACTATCTCCCCATCTCTCCCCTGCCTGCTCCACACACTGACCATCGCCTTAGGGAACACAATGCATAGCTGCAGGTGGGGCACTGATGGTTCCTTTTCTCTTTTCTTAATATTTCAGACCAATTTCTTTCTCTCCCTCTGCCCCTCCCCTCAAGCACATTAGTCAAAATGCCTCCTGGGTGGTTTGGCTCAATAAGGACCTGTTAGGGGTTATAGGGACTTAGTAAGAAGCAACCAAGGTGGGGAGTTGAAAGAAGCAATTGTTTCACTTAATCCTATGAGCCAGTTCTGCCAGTAGGACAGCCCTCTCAGGGGCTGTTGTAGGAAGCTGCCTATAACCCAGGTGGTCATTTAACAAATCATGAAGTCTTGTTTGAATGTTTCCTCCTTAACCCAAGAAAAATGGACCTGGGAGGTTGAGATTATGTCCTAATGATTTCTTGTTGCATTTACTTTTGTAAAGGACCCTTCCAGACTGGTTATTAGTGGCTTTTTAAATTAAACTATCCCACCTGGTAGTCATCAGAGATCACAAGCCACATCACAAGAAGAGTTCCCTAACTTTTTAGGGGTGGACAAGTACATCCTACTGTATTTTATATCCTTGCTCTGTTCTGTGGCAGTGAGATGTCCCTAGATCATGTTGAAATGTGTTTTAAGTGTTCATTGCCTTTTGCCTCATGTCCATTCACCTGGGTACTCATCAATTTTAGCATAACTGTACTAACCCTGCCCCGCCCCCTTGCCTTTTTTTTTGTTGTTCACTATAATAAAGGAGTGATGTGCAATACTTCTGTGTGCCATGTGGTGTCTCTTGTCTCCCAGGAAAGCTTTAGCATGAATTAACCCTTTTTTCATTATTCCGGGCTTCATTTATTTTATATAGCAGATTATGGCTTTGATAATCTCTAGACCTGCAAGCCTCATCGCTTTCCCTTACCAGGGCTTTGACCATTTGAGATAAAACTGCCCAATTTACCCTCAAATACCAGGCTGTTTCTTGTTTATAAACAATGGATCAGGGGGCACTAGGTGGCGCAGTGAATAGAGCACCAGCCCTGAGTTCAAATCTGATCCCAGACACTTAACATTTCCTAGCTGTGTGACCCTGGGCACCTCAATTGCCTCAGCAAAAAGCAAAAATAAAATAAACAATGGATCAAAAAGGAAAATCTGCATTTTGACTCAGATTTAATCATTTCTATCCCTAACTTGTCCCAGATGAGGAACAATCCAATGTTACTAAACCTCCCTCTTTTTTTTTTAATTGATGAAAGCTGTTTATTTTCAAAACATGCATAGATAAATATTCAACATTTCCCTTTGCAAAACCTTGTGTTCCAAATTTTTTTTCCTTCCCTTCCCCTCACCCCCTTCCCCTAGATGGCAAATAATCTGATATGTTAAAACATATGCAATTCTTCTATACATATGTCCACAATTATAGTACATCAGAAAAGTCATGTCAATAAGGGGAAAAATGAGAAAAAAAAATGAAAGCAAACAATAAAATAGGTGAAAATGTAATGGCTCTCTTCATCATAAGACCATTGGAACCATAAGCCTCTCTTAAAGCAAAGTAAATTTTGGGGTTGGAATCTTAGAGGCTCTTCGCTTGAAGAGAAATACCTCTTTAATCTTGATAGTTATCCAGGTCTTGCTGGAAAACCCAGAGATGGAAAGGTAGGCCATTCTAGTTTGGGAAACCTTTGATACAAAATATAACTATATATTTGATACAAAATATAACTATAGTTTGAGACTTCTGTGTTGACTTCCACCCCTTATTACTTTGCCCTCTGGGAATAAATAAAAAATGTAATTGTTTCACAATGTAGTAGTTAAAATACATTCTAGAATATAAGTAGGGAATTGACATATTAATCAGTGTCCAACTCGACAAAGCTTAATATACCAAGTAGTTTTTTATTTCTATGTGTTTCACTCTTAAAATACAAGGCACAGTGGAAAAGCACTGGCTCAAGAGTGTCAATGAACATTTATTAAGTGCCTATTAACTATATGCAAGTGGAGTTAAGGAGAAAAGTAGATGATTCTGTTCTTGAAGAGCTCATAATCAAATGGGGAGACAACTATCTTGTACAAAGGAGTGACAGGAAAAAGTTGAAATGGTAATAGAGTTGGAACACTGCAATTATAAAAAGTTGGGAAAGATTTCTCTTAAGAGGTGGGATTTTAGCTGGGACTTACGTACATGAAGGGAGGGAGAGTATTCCAAGCCTGGGTGATAACCAGGGGATATGCATGGAGTTGAGAAATTAATAAGAGTATTTTTATTTTTTGGAGGAACAGAAAAGCCAATTGAATTGAATTTGGAGGGATGTAAATTGTAAGAAAACTAAAAAGATGTTGGAGCTGGAGTGGAAGAGAAGTAGGAAAAGGTTATGAAGGGCACTGAATGCCCAACAAGATTTTATATTAAATCTGCAAGTAATTGAAAGGGAGCCACAGTTTATTGTGTACAGAGTTGACATGGTCAGATCTATCTGGCTCAGGAAGATTGAGTTTACCAATGACATTACACAGACTCCAGAAGGCATTCCAATGCCACCAATCTAGGATCTAATTGATACAACAAGTCACATCCTCAAGAATTATTTGATGAAACAACTTGAAGGATGATAGTATACTGAGGAGATTCAAATGGAGTTGTCATTTTCATGGAATATAGAAAAAGGATTAGAAAATAAGAAACTTGTGCTTATATAATAGTGTCCATTCCCACTGTCATAATCCATTCAGGAAAGCACTATTTGTCACTAGGACTATTGCAATATTCTTCTAATGCTTCTAATGCTTTGAAGACTTCAACCCTTATCTGATGAATTCTTTCCATTGTGGCTAAGTTTAATTTGCTATCCGCTGCCTCATAAACTTTAAAAACTAATTTCTACCAAATAAATCTAAACTGTACATTGATAGCCTTCTAGGACTCCAGGGAACAGAAAAATCTTTTTAGTAAAAATGCTTTATTTGACCTATGGAAAACAACCAAGCCACATATACAGCACTATCAAAGGAGTAGTAAAGGAAACCACCTTGTTGACTACTTCCAACATCAGATGATTTTTTTTTTTTTTTGTTGGCATTTCAAAGGGGAAAGTTCATTTGTGAGATCTGTGGTTAAAAAAAAAAAAAAAAAGCTCATAGGAATAATTCTCCACATACAGTGGAAGCTTCAGGCAGTTATTTCCAAATATGGTTTTTGGTAAGCCCAAGGTCTTTTTTGATCACATGGACAGTAGGAAACAGATGCCCCCAATATGGGGAAAGGATGTAGCTACCTATGTCTGCAAGAACTCGGGCTGTACACGTGCTACTTTTCGGAATTCTTTGGTGTGTGTCCTAGGGCACTGCATCTCACACCAGCTGATGGGTACCATCTGGACACCTGCTGGAGAAAAGTTCTGAGTCAGCCAGGACATGCAACTGCAAAAACATCTCTAAACTACTTATTCCAGTGAAAGGCTCTTGTACCCCTACATTAATAGCAGGATTTACCACAACAGCAAAAACAGCTACCCAATACCATATGCTAGATAACCCAAAAAGCAGGTGATGAGAGCGAGAGATTCATTTTTGTTCCAAACCTCTGCTCCAAGAAGGATAAAAGGGGTACTGCTTTTAGTGAGAAGCAGCAGTGCTGATTTACCTGATTCACTGTGGGCCACCACTACTCCCAGCTCATTTTCTGCAGTGGTCAACAGATAGTTGGACTGTGCATCACCTAGGGAAATCTAGTCATATGTGTTTGGTTAAGGAAAATGTCAAGCCAAAAAGGCTTTTCTACTCAGTGGGAAAAGATGCTTCCCTTTCCAGACTACAACTCTCCTCTTCCTTTTACAAAACACTGACGTGTACAGGGGTAAAGGATACCACTTTAGCCAGCACGATGTCCCCTGGGCGGAAACTCTTATATATTTCAACCTGCAAGGAGAGAAATTATCAACAGCTTATCAAGTGCCTATTGTATGTTGGACAAAGACCTACAAAAATAAAAATGACATGGCTCTTATCCTTGAGGAGCTTAATTCCATCAGTGGAGAAACAACATGTATATAAAAAAATAATTTTTGGTGGGAAAGTACTGGTTTTCCCACTGCTTATCAGAAAAGGTTTCATACAGATGGCATTTTAGCCGAAATTCTGAAGGCAAGGTGACACTGGTCAGCCTGTGCAAAGGGATAAAGGAGGATGAGAGTATTATGATAACAACGAGTTTTCTTTGACTGTAGTGTGTGAGGAAAGGCAAAAATATAGAACAAGGTTGGAAAAGGGTTTTAGAAGCCAAACAGACTTTATCCTAAGGGCAATAGAAAGCCAGTGAAGTTGATTATAAATAGGGGAGTGACAAGATCAGACTATGTCTTCATGGAAATTCATTTGAATTGTGGGTGTTGAGGCAAGGAGTAAGGATCCTGCAAGTAGAAAACAGGACAAAGTGAGAGTTGCTGTAGGGTCATCTGGGATAAGGGCAAGTAAGGTTTCCAGGAATTGCTTTGGAATTAACATCTCACTTGAATTCAGTTTATTCCCTCCCAGAGGGTAGAAATCACATTTGCTCATCTTAATCCCTTTTACTATTAAAGAAACAAAGTATATATGTAGAAATTTGTAGAAGTTTAGCCTGCTGGTCTAGGATTCTGACCTAGCTAAAAGCTCCCACAACTGGCTTATAAATTACTGTAAGAAGATGTATCTAAACTAGAAGACAGAGAAAATTGTTTCTCTTTGGTCAATAAACAAAAACTTCATAGAGAGAAAAGGACTTGGGGGATTAGTGTGTGAAGAGGGGAAATCATAATAATAGAAAGATGACAATTTTAGTGTCAGTGTGGGGCTCTTTTTGTAACTCATTCTTCAAATATGGCTTTTGAAATTAATTAGGAACATAGGAACTTTGAGATTTCCCCATCCATAAGTTTCCTAATCATTACCTTGTCTTTTTCAGTAGCTCGAACATCTTCTTTCCTACAAGAAAATAATAATAATGGAAAAAAAAAAGTTAATTCTTCAAGAGAAACAACTGCTTGCTTGCTAGGGCCCTCCCTGTCTGGTGAAGAGCAGGAATTGGGACAAGTTATAGTTATTATTTAGCTTCCACCCAGAGGTATAAGATAGAAACACATCCTACGGTTACAGCTTGGGGTAAGACCTTTACCCTGTCCAAAAGCCCACAGAGAATAGCCAGTAATTGTTTCTGGGTCTGGGGAGAAGGAAGTTTCAGGTGAGCTACAGCATGGGAAAGCATAAGGAAACATCTCTCCTTCAGGAAAGAGCTGGAAGAAAATGACTACAGAGTTAAACAGAAAAGACTTCCAGAGCTCAAAGAATAAATCACCTTACCTCCTGAAAAATGATTTCTCTTTTCTTTTCAATGGAAAATTCAAGAAAAACCCCACCCAATAACTTATTCTATTTCTAATAATCATCAGGATTGGTCTATACAGCTGCAGTTACATGTAATGTTTAAGGGAAAAGTATCTACTGACACTCAATATCACCTCTGGTTGGACACATATCCTGATGCTTACCAAACACTTCAGAAAAAATTTACTATCCTAATTCAAACTTTCTCTGTGAAATAAAAGAGAGTTCACAGAGAAAGGAAAGCAGAAATATGGAAAAGAAAGATGGGAGATATAGATCTGTAATATTTTGTTTAAAATTCCAGACCATTTTGAAGCAAAATAAAGGAAATTGAAAAGCTTCCTACCTGATAGTTCCTCTAAAGGAGTTCTTGAGCGGTGTGGATCCCACATATAAGATATGTACTTTGGCAAATCGAGAATTAATGCTGGAGACCTGTGCCATAGAGAAGATAAAGGATGTATTCAAAATATTAGCAGCTGTCAGATAAAGAAATCCTGGTAACATAGGATAGAGAGTCCTAAACTAGGAATTAAGAGAAATAGGTTCTACTCTTGGCTATCTTCTACCTAACTAGATGGGCTACTTGGGCAAGTCCCTTACTCTGTTTCAGTTTTCTCATTAATAATTTGGGCAAAGTAATATCTGCCCTATTTCAAGATACCAAAAGAAGTAACATATTAGGGGGCAGCTAGGTGGCGCAGTGGATAGAGCACCAGCCCTGAAGTCAGGAGGACCCGAGTTCTGATTTGGCCTCAGACACTTAACACAGCCTAGCTGTGTGACCCTGGGCAAGTCACTTAACCCCAATTGCCTCAGCAAAAAAAAAACAACAACATATTAGAAGTAGCATCCCAGCTCGCTTGAATCCTTGAACAACTGACCTGTGGGGCCTTCTGGGATACCAAGGAGTCAAAAACATAGACTAAAACTCTGAAATGTTGTTTGCTTATTTGTAAAATTAAGATACGTTAAGAATCTTAGGGAAGTTTTAAGTTATTGAGGCTTAGAGACAGGAACCTCTTAGAGCTAGAGGAGCAGCCCACCTTTGGGAACCTCCTGTGTAACTGACTAGGAACGGTCTCCATCTGGCTCCATATGACAAAACACCCTCTGCTAACTGCAGCTGTTTCCTTAATATCCCTGGAGCAGATTCACTTAGATCTTTCTCTTAAGAGTGCCTCAGGAGGGATGAAATTTGCTGGCGCCTTTTTGTCCCTCAAGGAAACCCATAGCTTTTGGAGTTCAGAACAGGGAATCCAAAGGAAAATGACAAATTCGAGAACTTTTATAGGTTTAACTGGGTTCTGCCTAACAAAGGTCGGCAGGGCCTCTCACCTTGCAAGTGACGATAGTTCCCACATCTGGCAGCATCTGGGACTCGGTCTCCCTCGTCACGGACACCACCGGCAACTGCAGAGGGGACGAAGAAGAGGTTCACGAGCCCCGCTCAGCTCCCGGCCAAGGGTCTGCGGCCCGCGGGCCACCGGCTCCACCTGGGGACCGACCCCCGGGCAGGCTCTGGAATGCAAAAGCTCCCCCGGCTGGCCGGCCTCACCTCGCCGTTGTCGCTCGTCTTCACCACGCAGCCCGAGAGCGAGGAAAAGATGTAGCCGTGCCGGGTGTAGGTGCCGCTGCCGGGGCTGGCCTCGTCCAAGTGACACAGTCGCTCGCCTGCGGCGGACAAACGCCATGTCCTTCCCTCTAGTCCGACCTCTCCCCCTCCCCCCCCGCCCCCAATTCCCAGACTCTGTGCCGGCTGCGGCCTCCCTTCCCTGGAACCTCACTCACCCGGGATGCAGTACCTCGATGGCGGCGCCACATCCACCACTTCCCAACAGCCATTCTGGGAGGCCGGGCGTCGATCCATGAGCACAACGAGGGCTGAAGGCCTAAGAGACAGAATGGCCAATAAACTGGCGGACCACGCGGCTCGTCCAGGGCCACCACAGAGACTTCCCTCTCCTTCTAGAACTCCAGCTCCCAGGATGCTTCGGAGGAAGGACGAGAGGGGCGGGGCGGGGCTTTCCACGCTTGCGCCGTAGGGGACGCCGGGATGGTAGCGGTCCTGGCGCCGCTACCGGTCGGGGCTGGGGATGGTGGGTCTGGCTGAGTGGGGCCGGGGTCGGCTTCGGCAGAGGCTGCTGTGAGCCGTGGAGGCTTAGGGCTCGACTGGGTCGTTGCCCGGCAGACAGTAGGTAAGGAGCCCTCCGGGGTCGCAATCTCCTTCCCCACCTCTTTCCTTCCTCTAGGGATTTTGGGCCCCCAGCCGCGGGGGGCGTGGAAATACGGGGCGCGAGAGGGAACAGGGCGCGCCTCCATCCCTGCCAAGTGTCTGGGGGCTTCGCCCTTCCCGAAATCTCTCCGTGTCCGGGGACTGGGGGTGTGGTGAGATGGAGGGGCTTATTTCTTTTCGTTCCCCTCCTCCTCCTTCCTGGCCGTGCTCGGGATTGGCTTCTTTGCCCCTGCTTCCCCCGACCTAGCGAACGGGCTCGGCTACCGCCGGGATGGGGTAGGAATCCCCTGCGACGGAGCTCGCCTAAATGGTCAGACTTGGCGCGGCGTGGCCTCCCGGTTTGCCTCCCCGCGGACACCCGACAAAGTTTGGCCCCACTCCTTGAAGGGAGAGCGCAGACGCATTGTCCGGTGGAGCATCTGTGGACCTGCGTTCGGGGTCACCTAGTAAAGTCCCTAGCTTGTTCGGTTTGTCTCTCTGGGGTGGGGGCACCTCCCTCCTCCCTGCCCTTCCCCCTTTCCTAGCCTAGTAAATCGGGGATGCAGGTATTAAATGGAGGACTACAAGTTCAGGTCTGAGACAGGATTGTTCTGTGAATAGAGGTCAAAGAATAATTCAAGAGATGACTTCCCTGAGTTTACAATCTGAGGAGGAGGGCGGCCGCTCACCCTGATGTCGGAGTAATGGAGAGTTTTAGGGTGATGCTATTTAATTTAAAACGCATTCCTGTTTGGAAGGTCACCAGTGCTTTAGAAAAGTTATTTTAAACAATATAGACCAATTGTTATTATCTGTATCGATATGTATATATGAAATCCAATATGGGATTTAAAATGTTTGCTTAGTTTCAAAATGCAGGAGAGGTTTTTGTTTTTTTTGCATTTGAATATGCCTGCCTGTTGTTTTGGAAATTCATACTTTAAAACAAATGACAATAGAGGCAGCTAGTTAGTCAATAAGTATTTATTAAGCACTTATATTTTAGGTACTGTGCTGTGATGGGGATATAGGG
>JAJPUD010000268.1:0-19384 GCA_023553655.1 Myrmecobius fasciatus | reverse complement strand
CAGGAGGATGGGATTTGAACTGTCTTGAAGGAGCTTCAAAATTCCAGCATTTTTTATCCTACCAACATATTTTATTTCTGATTGCCTTGGTGTCAAGGAATTGGAGAGCTTCCTGATCATTCTCTTTCTCTCTCCTGCTCCCACCTCTCTGCCTCTCCCTCTCTCTTTTCCTCTTTCATTGTCTTAAACTTTTCTTAGGGCAGGTACAGGAAGAGAAGATGGAACATTTGAAAGGCTTTTCTTGGGTAGAAGGGATGCCGATCCAGTTACTGAATTGAAACTGTGCCTAGATGTGCACTGACCTCCTCCAATTTCTTATGGGTTTCCGACTTCATGCTAAATAAATAAATCAACAGGAGTTGGGAGCAAAGCAGTACCATCCTGCCTCCCATGTGACAAATCAGATAATCTTCTCTTTGATAATAGAGAAACTTATTTACAAAGTTGATCTAGATATTCACAGAGGTCTCCAGTTTAAAATATTGGTTAGGCATCCTTCCTCCTTCCATTGCTATTTATTGTGCTACAGCCAGAGAGAAGGAAGACATTTGAAGATATTAAAGAATTTGGAGGCTGGGGAGATAAGTAAGCCTATGAGGGACAATTACTGTAGAGAAAGCATGTTCTACAAAGAAATACAGAATGAGATTTTACTTGAGGCTGGTCAGTTCTTTTCTGTTACTCTTAATGCAAGAAATATTTAACAGCCAGACTTAACATTCTTCTTGTATGTATTAAGAGTAATGGAAAAAATGCTGGACTTAGATCTGGATTCAAATCTTAACTTAGACATGATTTCTGCTTGGGAATTAGAGGATTCTTGGGTTAATTTCCAACTGGAAAGGACTAGACTTCACAGGTCAGTTTCGTTCTCAAGAAGGATCTGTACCTGAGTAATGGGATCTAGATCACCTTTAAGTAGATGACATCCTCATCTGTAAAATGGGGACAATCATTTAATCTGTCTACTTCATAGGGATGTTTTGAGGGTCAAAGGAGATGTATCTTTATTATCACAAAGTGCTGTATGAGTTGTTGTTAGAACATATGATAGTTGGGACTGACTGAGGATGTTGGAAGGTGCAAAGCTTGGGAATTCAGTGCTGCCAGCCTGAGGTCTCTGAACTTGTAATAGCAGTCCCGAAGATGAGAACTGATAGCTCTCTCCAGGGATATAGATGGCATCAAAGATCTAGGAACAGGATCCACTCCAGAAAGGTTTCCCATCCTGATGTAGCTAGTTTTAGCCAAAAAGTAGTAGTCCAGGAGGGGGAAGCATTATAAGTAGGAGTTGAGTGGGAGGTGGGCAGAAAGGGGAGAGATCATAGGTGGCTTCCTCAGCAGCTCTGCCATTGCTGAAGCTAACAGGTTTTGTCTTACTCTCTCCTTGCAGTGGTAGTGTGCCTGAGTAGGTTTGTTGGTGTCGTCATTGCTGTTCCTATTTGTTTAAAGCTTCCTTTAACGTCTTGGTTCCTATTCTACAGAGAAACACAGGGTAAGATTTAGCTTGGTACTAGGCAGTTCTTTTCTGTTCCTCTTTTTGCAGATTTCATTTAACAGCCAGACTTACATTCCTCTTATATTAAAAGTAAGCATTGTGTAATGAAAAAAAAGCTGGACTTAGGTCTGGATTCAAATCCTAACTTACATGTGATTCTAGTCAAACTACTTCCTTCAAGCCTATTTCTTTCATTGCAAAGAAGGCATGATAATACTTATATTACAGAAATTCACATTTGTGAAGTTTCCAGTTTTAGTGCTATGCATTAAAAAACGAGCTGTTTGATTCTTCACCTTCACCTAGGATTTCTAGCCTATAATTGGGAGAGGTGAGTAGGGGCAGAGAGCTCAGTAGGGGCAGGATGAGTGTGAGAAGGTCTTTAATTTTCACTGTCTGGTGGGGCACAGGAGTTTGGGTATTTATCAGCTATTTATTTTGCTATAGGAGGCCATGCGAAGCCGCCGGTCCTTATTGCTGGGGCCAGCACGTCTGTGCTTTCGTTTGCTTCTCCTCCTGGGCTACAGACGCCGATGCCCACCACTATTTCGGAACCTTGTGCTTCGTTGGCGCTATGGAAAAGTCTGTCTGCGTTCTCTACTCTACAACTCCTTTGGGGGCAGTGACACTGCCATTGACTCTGCATTTGAGCCTGTGTACTGGCTCGTGGACAATGTGATCCGCTGGTTTGGGGTGGTGAGTGTTGCCTAGTTCCATGGCTTGAGTTAGCAGATAATGGGAGCTTTTGGGTGAAAAGACAGAGAAAGATGGCTTTCTTAGAAGACTTCCCAACAAGCTTTGCCCATCTAGCCTCTCCTTCCTCTTGTGCCCATACTCCATCCATTGCTGAGTGTTGACTTCCTGTCATTGGCAGGTCTTCGTGGCCCTGGTGATTGTGCTGACGAGCTCCATCGTGGCTATTGCCTACTTGTGTGTCTTGCCCCTGATCCTCCATACTTATTCAGTGCCCCGGATCTGCTGGCATTTCATCTACAGCCACTGGAACCTCATTCTCATTGTCTTCCACTACTACCAGGCTATCACCACACCTCCTGGATACCCTCCTCAGGTAGGGTATAGCTGGACCCTGGGGGAATCTGATGGGACAAGGAAGCTAGAGTCCTAGCAAAGGGGAAACAGAACTCCAAGAATTCTCTGTTGCCACTACGTTCCAGAAAGGTCCCCTTCAGCAACTAAAAGGTGCTGAGGCCCTGCCTGATTCTCTTCTGATACAGGCCAAGACTGACCTTGCTACTGTATCCATCTGCAAGAAGTGCATTTACCCCAAACCGGCACGAACGCACCACTGCAGCATCTGCAACAGGTCAGCTTTGCTCATCTTCCCTCCTGTTTCCTTGGCATTGTTTTTGGCCCTATTCACTTGCTCTTTTCCTAGGGTCAGGCAAGTCAGGGACAAGGTCACCTAATCCCTACCCTTGTTGAGCACAAGTTCCATGTTTTGCTCTGTGATAATGCAAAGCCCCGTTCCTCCTTCCAGGTGTGTGCTGAAAATGGATCACCACTGCCGTATCCTTTTACCCAGACTCCCTGAATCTGTCGATGCTGACCAGCCTGTCCCCTCCTCCCCTCCTGTATCTTCTTTCCCAACTCCCTCCCCACTCACTACCAAAGTATTTGAAAACACTTAGGAAGACTAAAGGATACTTTTTGGAGAACATGGCCCTTTACTGGGACAAAAAAAGGGGGGGGGGGAAGGGCCGGAAGCTTTGGGGAAATGAAGCCTCAGCTGTTATTTCAGCAAAAATTGATCTTATGGGAGGAAAAAAAGCTTAGAAGCCAATTATTTCCTTGAGAAGAGACATGAACATGGGATTGGCCATGCCTCATAGGCAGTTCAGCTGTAGAAATAGAGATGTAGCTAGAGAAACGATTAAGGATGCTGTTCTCTTGCTGTGGTGTACTAAAACTGCAGCTCCCTTCCCTTCTTAGCACAGGTGCTCAGTAATACTCCCCAGCCTTGGTGTCCCTGAGCCAGTAGCAACATCGAGTTGAGTGGCAGCACAGCTGGTCCTGCTGAAGGATCTTAATCCCCAGCATGGCATAATGGGCTCATGTGAGTGCTGGGAGACTCAGAAGCAGCAGGTGGCTTTAGCAAGCATTGGCCTCCAGAATTCAGCTGTTGCTTGTGCAAGCGTGGCACACCCAGGCCTGGGGGGCAGCACCCTCAGCTATGCCTGGCCACCTGGCCTGCTCCCTGTACCCCGGGACCCTTTGGAGGTTGCTGGCCAGGCTGATCCTTAAGTCCTTACTCCCAGCTTGGTTGAACAACTGTGTGGGCCACTACAACCACCGGTATTTCTTCTCCTTCTGCTTCTTCATGACCCTGGGCTGTGTTTACTGCAGCTTTGGCAGCTGGGATATGTTCCGGGAAGCTTATGCTGCCCTTGAGGTGAGCAGTGGGGTCTGAGGGGATGGAGTAACCTTAGGGTAAGGGTGACAGGTACAGGAGAAGTCTCTCCCTCTGCAGTGGGGTTGGCAAAGCTTTCCTGCCAAGGCCAGAAAATATAACTGGTACTATTTTCCATCTCCATAGAAAATGAAACAACTCGACAAGAACAAACTACAGGTGGCTGCCAATCAGGTGGGCCGTCCCACTCACTGCCTCGTGCTGCTCAGGCCTGGGGTTATAGGTTTAGAGTGGCCTTGGCCTGGCTAGCTCTAGGGCTTCTGGAGGCCGACTGCACTCACTGGCCAAGGGACACTGGGGCTCTAGCCCCTGAAGGCAGTGCCAGTCCTAGACAAATAATGATATTGGTCTAACACTTTAACGTTTTCCATTCACTTTCCTATTTGGTCCTCGTACAAAGGGCTCTGCTTTGATGCTAGCCTGAGCAGCACAATCTTTGTTGGTCTGTGTAATGGGGTTCCAGGGTCCAGAACAGACTGGGTTAATCTTGTCTTTTAGCTCTGGTAGTTTGTGCCCTGCAGGGAAACCTCCCCTTCTTCTGCTGCCCTGAACCAAAAACCCTTGGTCTTTATCCTGAGCAGATTTCATCCCCTCAAGCTCAAACTTCGGCACAGCAAGAATCCTTCTCACCGGGTTTCACACCTTAGCAGCCCTGGTCCTCCTATCCCCCACCCTAGGCAGCTTGGTGGGTGTGTGTCCTGATCATCAGCCATGGAGACAGCAGAAAGGGGGAGGGACAGCAAGACAGCTTCCCTGGAGCCCCATCCCTGTCGTCTGAACCTCCCTGGCTAAACCCGGCTCTTCCTTGTGCTTCGCCCTTGCTCAGCCCTGCTCTGGCCAGTGTGTTGTCCCTGTGGTGATGTTGCCGGGCTCCATCCACCCCTTTGGCTGCTTTCTCCACTCATCTGTAGCTTGACCTTTGTCTCTTCCTGGCCCAGGGCTGGGTCTGTGGTAATCAGGACCTCTTCTGGCAGCAGTGCCAGGCCAAAGGACAAACACTCAGGGTCTATTGCCCTTTATTTCAGACGTATCACCAGACCCCACCACCCACTTTCTCCTTCCGGGAAAGGATGACTCACAAAAGCCTGGTTTACCTATGGTTCCTGTGCAGGTAACTTACTCCACTGTTCTCTGATAGGGGACTGTAAACAAGAATAAACTCAGCCCTGCTTCTCCTAGAGATTTGGGAGAAGCTGGCCCCTGAACTTAGTTCTGTATAGAGAAAAAAGCTGGCTGATGCCCCACAGCCTTTCCAGGGCTCTGAACAGCGAATCCTCCCATCCCACTCATTGCAACCAAGTTATACTCAGCACAATCCCTAGAGCCAAAGGTGTATGTTTGATCTGCGCCATCCTTGGGAACAGGCTGACATTGGTTGCATTAGAAGCAGTTTTCTGAGCCAGTTAAAAAGGGAATTTGTAAACTAGAAGCATGACAAGCTCCACCCCCAACCTGTACAGGTGCATTCTGAGGCCGGGCAGACAAGGTCTAGGGACCTACTTCACACCTTTGTCCAAGAAATCATGCTGAGGAAACCATCCTTTTCCTGAAGCAGCCTTTGACATGGTGTAGAGAGTCCTGTCTGGCCAGAATCCCATCTAAAAGCAGACATTCTCAGAGAAAGAAGGGTTTCAGAACCCACTGAACCACCACCTCTAAAGTCTGCCCATGTTTGAAGATTTCTGGCAGTAGAGAACTTGGCTATTTTCAGAGCTCAGTTCACTTCATTTTATGAATAGCTGCTCATACTTTAGGGAGTTTCTCCTTATTTCTATCAAGCTGAAACCTCCCGCCTTCTTCCAACTTCTTCCCATTGCTGCTAGTTCTGGCACCTGAAGCCAAGAAGACCAAGTCTCCTACCTCTTCCACTGGTAACCCTTTACTTGGGCATATGCGTCTCTACCAAGACTTCTCTTGTTCAGAAGCAGAAACAATATCATTGTACAAGAAGAGGCCTAAGACACTAGGATTTCATTATGGATTCTCAAAAACTATAATATGAGTTGGATATGGTAGGAAAAAACACCTAAGATAGAAAGCTCTTATTGGTACTTTGAATAACAAATCGCTGAGGTCTGGGTCTCAGATGGAGTTCAAGTCCAGCTGCCCACTAGCTCTAATTGTCCAGTCAGACTTGAGCCTGTTCTCACAAGAGAATCTGGCACACACACTGGAATTTAAGCTCTCTCCCTATCTGCCTTCCTTGATAAAGGGATAAATTTTGCCACTTTCTTCTGGAGTAGAAGGCAGTTTACTGGTTCTTTGAAATCTCTTTTTAAGTTCATAAAAGATGAGGTACTGGGTGTGGGCTGAATTTTATAGCTGTGCTCCCTGTGCTGCAGTGGGTCTGGGTTTTACTGTTGTGTTCTTTGTGAAACATAAGGAATAGATGCCTTCTCCAACTCCTTTTAGCTCTGTGGCACTGGCCTTAGGGGCTTTGACAGTATGGCATGCTGTCCTCATCAGCCGTGGAGAGACCAGTATCGAGCGGCACATCAACAAGAAGGAGAGACATCGGCTCTCCCTGAAGGGCAAAGTAAGTACGGGGGCTAAGGGTTCTCCAGCAGGAAAGACCATCTTCCTAAGGCTAGAGTCTTAGCTCAGGCTCTGAGTCTGAAAGGGATGGAGGGAGTGTTGGGGGAAAGGGACCTTCTGAGCAAACCTGTCCTTCCTTGCCTACAGGTATTTAGGAATCCCTATAATTATGGCTGCTTAGACAATTGGAAGGTATTCCTGGGTGTGAACACAAGAAGGTAAATAAAAAGGGGAATACTGCAAATCTTCACCTGAGGGGAGGGGGTTTCCCATTTACTGAACTATTGCCTATATTTAGATAAGGGCTGTTACTCTCATGGTTACTGATCATTATAGTGATAAAAAGGATATGCTGGGCCCTGCTTTATCCCCAGAATCCAAGCAGCACCCCCACTGGAGTTTTTTTTAATCATTTCCTAACAAAAGCATCTTACATCCAGTTGTCCCATACATCAAGGATAACCACCATGAGCACAGAGACCAGTTCTCTATCTTCCCCACTCTTGGAATCCTTTCACTTTTATTTTTTGCCTTTGACATGGCTAATTCCTCCAATAGCATTTTGAGGCCATTGATCCATGTTTTGGGATTGGGGAGGTATGGCAGCTCATTCTGAAGATTTGAAAAAAGCATTAACAGCCCTTCCCAGGAACTCTGTCTTCTCTTGCAGGCACTGGCTCACTCGTGTCCTGCTGCCTTCTAGTCATCTGCCCTATGGGAATGGGATGACCTGGGGCCCTCCTCCCTATGTAACAACAGCCCCTGACTCCGTGCTGGCTGTGTGAGTCTCCAAGGCTGGTCCTACCTCTGTGGTCTCATGGGGATGGAGATCTCCTTTGGAATCACAAAGCAAAAGAAGTCATTTGGACTGGCTTCCTGTACCTGCATCACACTGTGGTCACCCTTGGGCACTGGGTGAGCAGTGTGACATGGTGAACTCCAGGGCTAATGTCCCTTTCACTCAGGCTAACAAGTTCAGTATCCGTGTTGCCAGGATTCTAGGAGGGGGTAGACGCCCGTGCCCTAAAGTACAATTGTTAGAGACCCGGTCTGGGTTCCAGCATGGGTATTGTGAACTATATCTCCCCTCTGATGATGGGAAAAGAGCTTAGAGGGTAGATCCCTAGGCTCTTACTGAGGTCACTGCCACTTTTCACACTCTGCTTACTGCAGAAATAAAGGTATTTCATTTTGTAAAGACTGAACTTGATCCAGTTCTTCCCCTTTCCCACACTAGCTCCAGTGTTCCTTGTGGGTGCTTGAAAAGAGGTGAGCTATGGGGCCCAGACAGTGGTGATACCTCCTGCCACTGTGAAGCCAGTGACTGAGGCATCACCCCTCCCCAGCAAAAGTTTCTTAGTTCAGTCTTTCCTGGATCATTTCCTCCTGCTTGCCTCAATCACATTCCCTAAGAAAAGAGAACTAGCCAGACTTATAGTTCCTGGGCTAGAAGTGGCTAGGTTTTCTAGACTGGCCATATAACCAAAAGAGATGTCTTTATTCTCTAGCCGTACACACAACATACAAATTCTCTGTAGCCCTTAGGGCCAATCACTCACAATCATTCCTCAGGAGGGTAGCTGGACTATCTCCTTTACCCTCACACAACTTGGCCCTCTTCACTCTGTAGCCATCACACTCCCATGGCCCCACAGTCACTTCACAATATTCATGAGCAATGAGGAATACTGCGTTTCTTGCCCAGCCATGCAGCACAGACTGAGCCCACAGCCAGGAGGAGGCCAGTGCTCTCCCCTCCCTGGACAGGGCCCATTTGGCAGGAAAACGCCTTGACAGGTCAGTGACTTGGAGAGATTGTCAGGCATGAGGCTGAGGCCTCAGCTGCCTGGGCTCCCCAGGAGGAACCTGTAGAGTGTGAAAACAAGGGATGGGGTCAATACATTAGTGTAGAAAGGTAATTCCTGCACAGCTTCCCACTCCCCAGACACTCACCATGCCCCCCTGGCAGTCACTGCTTCTCTGCGGACCAGCCTCTTCTTGTCATCCAGTGGCTTGGCCAAGGCCCGGATCACTTGCATTTTGTAGGGCAGGAGCTATGGAAGGACAGGGGCCTGTCACCTGGGGCCTAGCCTCTTAGGAACAGATTTGGATAAAGAAGGAATTCTCTATTTTTTCACCTGTTGGGGCTATAGAACGGATTATCTAGGAAGGTGAGGTAAAGCCTATCATTTTTTAGGGGTCCCTGAACTGCCCAGAGTGGGAGTGATAGTGGGAACTCTGCTAACAGGAACTCAGTCTCCCCAAATATAGGGCTCAGGAATATGGGGTTGGGTTCCATTTTCCCAAATCATCAGTGACTTATGTTGACCATTAGTCATCCCCTTTGAAATGGGCATCAAAGGTCTTACCACAGGCGTTGGCAGCCTGGTGAGTGCATGTATGCACTGTAATGCAGCAATCCGAACAGCCTGGAACAAATACAGAGATATGGGGAATGATAAAGCAGGAAGAGAAGAGCTCCCAGCTAGAAAAACTAGCGGGAACATACTCACCATGGAAGGGCTACAACTGAGGTTTAAGAACTTGGTGACGAGGGTATCAATGTGAAGACTCATGACTTGTGGGGCATCTAGCAGAAGAGGCTGAAGGCAGCTGAGGGTGGAGAGCTGTACCACGCAATCTGTGCAGGATAAAGCCTCGAGCAACAGGGAAAGTAACTAAAGGACAACAGAAACAGATCAGACGGTACCCAGTCAACTGTTTAGAACCCAGCTCGGTACCCCTCTTTTGCCATCTACTAAGGCTAGAGGACTCACAGTTGGTAACTCTGGCAGAAGCACGGGTTTCGGCAGGCTATTGAGAACGTGAGACAAGCCCTTCAAATAGTTTGGCTTCACATCTACAAGAAAAGGAAGAGAACGAGAGATTCTTGGGACCTAAGATAAGGCTTGACCCCTACTCCCTAATGTATTCCAAAAGGCACAAACTTAAAGAAGGCCAGGGAATCACCCAGAACCAAAAAAGCAAGGCAGGGCAAGGGTCCAGAAGCAACAGGACCTGGCCAGCAAAAGGGAACAAGACTCACTCTGATGAGCAGCGTGGAAACCCTGGACCAGGGCAGGCACACTGTCTGTGAAGAAGCGCTGGCGGAACATGATGCGTATTTCAGCGTGGCCAGCTCGGTGCAGCACGTCTGGGCAGTCGGCCATTAGCAGGGAGAAGCCATCAGCTGCAGCGGGGCCCAATTCTGCGTCGCTCAAAAGGCCCATTAGCTAGAGATACCAAAGTGTTTGAGTCAAGACACACAAAGAAAGGTGGTAAAAGGATTTGGGGCTTTATCCCCTTGAAACTTACCCGCTCTGTGAGGCAGGAGCTGAGAGGGTGGTACCTGAGCACTAAAGCCTTTGTCATCTGTCAATCAGAGACTCAGAGAGATTAATGACAACCTGTGGATCCACCTGCAGCCTAGCAGGAAGCCCTGCTTCAGAGTACATGTCAGTCCCAAGTAGATGGCATTGTTCTCCAACCCAGGTCACCCTCTTTCCTTACCCAGAGAAGCAATGTGAAAGCCTGACTCCGATAGGGCCCTGGGCTCAGGCCAGCCTCCACTTTTTCCATAGCCTTCTGTAGGAATTCATCTAGCTGCTGCCCTAGAAAGGAGGGGGAAACGCTGAAGTGTGTGGCCATCTGGTTTCTTACCTCCTCCCTCCCCATCCAAACAAGCAGAGGGATTTTTTTATACAACCCCCCAACCCTGCTGCCCAGGGCCGAAGCACTGAGGCCCCAGTGAGGCCCAGGGGAGCCCTGACTGGATAACTTCTCAACTTGGAGTCCATATCTGTGGACAGTTTTTTTTTTTTTTTAAAAAGGTGGGAGTGGGCAGTATGTATACCCAGAGTATATTTCAATTTACTTGGTTTCTTTTGTGATCCGTTTTTTCCCCTCCATTAAAAAACATTATTTGGGGCTAAGAGTGCAAAGGTTCTGTTACCCTGTCCATGGTTTAAAAAAAAAAAAAAAAAAGCTAAGAATCCCTCTGCTACAGAGACAATTGGAAGACTTTTGAGGAGACTGAAGACTAAACCAATGACTGCATTTGCATCTGATTCAGGGAGGTTCCTTTTCCTTGCCCCTGTGACCCCAGCCTGGCTCCCAGTACCTGCTGGATGTTTATTGAGTAGCCCCGCAAAACATTTGGCAGCAGCAGTGCAGGAGAAGAGCCTGTCATGGTGGCAGCTCAGAGTTAGCAGCTCCTGCATAAGCCTGTCCAGCTGAGGGATCTCCACCTGCAGAGAGTCCAGATCATGGCAGAGACCCAGGAGGCAAGACTTAGCAAGGAACAGTGGTGTGGACAGGCAGTACTTTTGAAGGTCAGGGGACAGAAGGAGTCTGGAGCAGCTTTAACTATAGCAACATTTCAACCCTAGGGTCACTCTGAGCTCTACTTCCCTGAGTGAGGGCTAAGGCCTGTGTCCCCCAGATCCCAATCACTTACATTCCTAGGCAGAGAGCAAACAAAGGCCATAAGAAGTGCAACCAGCCGCTTCTGTTCTGAGGAGCTATTCTAGAAGAAGAGGAGAAAGGCATCATCCTCACACTGCAAAGCACCATGTGTTCCCAAATTCCCTTCACCCTTCCTAGGTCAACTCAGGAACCACACACCACAGCCCGAGTCCTGTTCCACATCCTAGTAGTCCATTACCTGGAATGGGAGGAACTTGCTGGGGAAGCTGTTTTCAGAGAGAAAAGATACGTCGCCATCCAGAAATAAAGGCACAATAAGGGCCACACTCTGAGCAGCTAGCCTGGGGACAGAAGAAATGACTCACTAGTATTTCCTTTACCTAGACAGAATATCTTGGAGATCTCCCCTTCTCAGGTCTGGACAGAAGGCAAGGCGAAAAGGCAACATGTTCTCCTCTGGTGACATGTATGCTGAGGTGAAGCCCATTCCAGAGGAGAAGCTACTTCTTAAACTCACTCAGGATTTAGGTGGGTGCTGGCTGTGCTGATGACAGAGACCATGGCAGCCAAGACCTCCTCCTCCAACAGCAGCTTCCCAGGATTGGAGAGGTCCTTCTCTGCAAGAGCAGCATTGTGTTAGAGCTCGCCACAGGCCTCAAGAGGCAACACCTGCAGAGGTGACTGTCTGCCAAGATGCCAGCCATATTAGCCAACTTCCTCCCTCCTATACTCTCACCCAGGACTATGATCCTGGGAGCCAGAAGGAAAAGACTAAATTAAGCCCAGTTATCAGACTTTCTGTCCAGTTTCATATGCAGCCTTTAAAGTAAAGACAAAGAAAAAATGGCCATGATTAAGATATTCTGGTCTCATCTCCTCAGTTTACAGATTACTAGCTTAGTAAAGGTTGTCAATAGTCACAAGCCACAAGTTATTGAACTCACTGGGGGCAAGCTAGAAGTGGAGCCAGGCCCTCAGCAGACCAAGAGCAGTGTTACCTCTATGGCCTATTGTAGGTATATTCATTTTATTGTTTAATATTTCCCAACTACATTAATCTGACTTGGGTCCTCCCTGGGAATGTTGCCAACAGTACCTTATTCCTCTAAATAAGCAGAAACATGAAAAACAACTGCTAAGTTTGAAAAAAAAGCTCAATGCAGCCCTTTGCATGCTGATGGCATCAGTCACCCCTGGAGCTTAGGGCGAACCAGAAGAAAGATGCTATCTCTAGGATCCCAGGATGCTAGCTAACTCGGTCCAGCTCTGGGTGCCCCAGGGCAAGTCACCTGAGCCCTCTGGCAGGAGGTTGGGCTCCTTGCAGGTCTCCTCTATCTTGAGATCTGGATGCTGTCATGGAACAAGTTGCAGAGCCCTGGGCTACATGACTGGGTTTCCCTCAAGGAGGACAATGCCAGACCAAATTACAGGCCAAAGAAGGAGAAAAGTCCTACAGAAGGGGAAGAGGATTTACCTGGCATGGACGCCTGAACAGCCAAGGCAAGTAGGCAAGGGACAGCTGTCTGGTGGAAGTACCAACAACTCTCAGGCTCCTGCTGGCATTGCCCTGCCACCAGGTGGAGACTTCGGCATATTGCAATCACCTCCCTGGAGTCGGCATTCTTCCCTGTGAAAAAAAGGTGTTCATTCTTCGCTAAGATTTTTTTGAAAGTCACCTCCTCTAGGGAAGACCACAAAGATTTTCCTATTTATCAATCATTTATGTTCTTGCTCCTCTAAAAATAATTTAAAGCAGGGCTTCTTAAAACTTTTCCTACTCATAGCAGTTTTTCATCTGAGCAATTTGTATGTGACCCAGGTATATAGGTATATAAAATAGGCATACAAACCACACATTCACTGATAATAAATCAGTTTCACAACACATTCAGTTACATGACTCCATATGGAGTTGCATCTCATAGGTTAAGAAGCTTTGATTTAAAGGGTTTCTTTTCTTTCTCATCCACCCATCATTACTGACCTGGATATTCCCTACAGAGAGAGTATATAGCAGACAGAAACTCAACGCCAGGCTGAGGCTCACAAGAGATGGGGAGGCTGACATGGCACTTGCCCTCCCCCCCAATCTCCCCAGTGCACATCAGAGGCCATTTTCTGCATTGGTTACTTTGGAGCCTCACACACACCTGCCTCCCTGACTCCTTTAGTTACCTCTGTGCACATGACGAAGGTACTGCAATAACACAGGAAGGGTCTCCCTGACAATGCTGGCATGTGTAGACACAGCCGACAGGGCCTGTAGACAGCGCAAGCGTCTGGCTTGGTATGAAGGTCCCTCCCCATTGGCCAACTCTGTGTTTCCTGGAAACAGCAACATATGGTTCAAGGTTTCACTGCCTGAATGGACACTCAGGGCATGGTATGGGGCAAGGATAGGAGGAGAAAGAAAGCATTCTCTCTTCTTGGTCCCCAAGACTCCCCCACTTTCCTCATGTCTTCCTGCCCTGGCACAGGGGCCTGGAGACCACACACCTGTATGGAGTTCTTCTGCTAGCCGGGGTACCAGGTGGCTAATGAAGACTGTGGGATAGAGAGTGGCCAGCGTCCCTGATGCTTCCATAGCTGCCAAACTGCCAGGGGCACAGAAGGAGGAATATCAGCTGAGATTGGCAATAAGGGCAACTCCTCTCCTGCTGGGCCAGCAAGGGGGTACCTTGTCCCCTCTGGAAATGATCCCTGGGCAGGAACTAGGAGCCAGGTGATAAAGTAGGGGGCTGGCAGACCCGTGCCATGCTTCATCCCTTCCTGGCACAAATCACAGCCTCCAAACCAGAGTCTATTCAGCTGCAAACTCAAGGGATCATGTGCTCTGCCTCCCTTACAGGCTGCTGTCAACTTCAATGGAGGGAACCCACATACAAAGTTGTCTGCTGGGACTGGACTAGACAGTCTCTGACTTATGAGCTCAGAAATCTTGTACCTACAAGTTGGGGGAGATTTCTGTTGCCAGAGGCCAATCTTTGGCCTTTGACTTCAAGGATAACAGAGATAAAGAGCCATCGAGAAGCACAAACAAAGGGTGAGGGCTCTCTGGGGCTCAGCAGCAACAGCTGGTGGGAGTGCTTCCTACCAAGCCTGGCCCTGGGGCCCACCTCTTACCAACTCTGGGACTCCTCCTCCAGGAAGCTCAGCCTGTAGAGATGATCAATTGCCAGTTGCAGGTCCTGGGTAGACAGCAGCCCTGCAATCAGAAGGGGATACCCCATTTTTACTCCTTCAAATGAAACTAACAAAAATCTGGAGTTAACTAGAACTACAGCAGGGGCTGATGGAAGCCTGCTCTTGCAGGAGCCTCTGGGGGAAGAAGGTATAACCCCCCTACAATCTTTCCTCATTCCTTTGAGATGTACCTGGCTGGGCACCCAAGACTGTGAGGGCACGGATGCCAACAAGCTGGAGTTGTGTACTGGGGTCTGCCAGGGCCAAGGAAACCAGTGAACACAGTGGGGTCTTGAAGCCACTCAGGGGTATTTCATCTGGAGAGAAAACCAAAGACATTAGAGTTTGGCAGAAGCTACTGGGCTTGGCCGGAACAATTTTAATTATAGCATATCATTACTATGGCTATGGGGACAAATGAATGAAAATCCAGGAAATTCCATGGAATACAAACATTTCCCCTTACAGTTAGCCCCCAGCCCAATCTACAGGGCAAGGAATGAGCTCACCTTTGTCCTCATTTCCCCACTTTTGCTGTAGTTTTAAGAAACCCAGAAGCATCTCCAGTATTGTTCGTCTCTGGCTGCTCTACAAAGTAAGAAAGGAAACTGAAGTCAAAAGGACCCTAAAGGTCTTTAAACTAGCTGCTGTGCAGAGGCTGAGGGAACCAAGGGTCCCTAGCCTCCCTAGAGGGAGTTCTCATCTCCTTCCCTTACCTGGCTGTGCCGGTTGAACTGTTCCAGAAGCAAGGGTATCACAGTGCTGGTGACTCGGTCACAGGCCCGGGCAGATGCCCCCGCAGCTGCCTGCAACAGCTTGGCGCTAGGCCACACCAGCTTCATGTCAGGTTCACAAAGATGGTGCCTGCAGTCTGCAGAGACAGCACATCCCAGTGGGGCTAAAAGGGCTGAGGGGCTGGCAGGGCTGCCCTGCTCCCTCTAGCCCTTAGCACAAATTGCCAGGGGCACAGAAGGAGGAATATCAGCTAAGACTTGGCAACAAGGGGCAACCCCTCTCCTGCTGGGCCAGCAAGAAGGCACCTTGTCTCCTCCGGGAATGATCACTGGGCACTTAGCACTGCAGAATGACATCTGCTTCAGTGGGCATGAGATGACAGCTTTTTCCCTGGCAGTTCCCAGCCACTAATATGGGAAGGCCTTGGGCCTAGTGCCCCTGTCTTAGTGGATATCACTTCTAAGGCCCCTTTCAAACACAAGTCCAGTTACCCTCCAGGATGTTGCCGAGAAAGGAGTCCAGGAGGTCGTCCGCATCGGCCTCCAACACAGATCTAGACAAACACGCAGACAGGGAGTGCAGGGCTGCCAGGCCTTCAGCCTCCACCCGCTCACTGGAGGTTTGGAATACCTGTAAGGGAAGGAATCCCCCAGATGCTAGGAGCAATGTGAACCCCAAACACCTCATACAACTTATTTTCTTTTGGAAGGACTTGGGAACCTTTAAGCAACACAAATGGAACCCACTCCAAATGGAACTCCACTAAGGAATCTTCACCAAATACCTCTTTCAAGTCAATTCAGCATACATGTCCTGGTATGTGCAAATGCTCCCCAGGTCCTGTGCCTAACGGGGTCATCTCCCTCATTTTCCAGATAAAAGAGGTGAAGGAATGTGCCCAAGGCCACACAGTTTGTGGGAGAGCCAGACTGGAACTTGGGTCCCTAACTCCAAATTCAACAATGCTTTTGCTATCCCATCCAATGGTCCAGTGGGTACAAAAGTCTGACTGAAAAGACCTGCAACTGTGGCTGCTTGGAGAGCCCAGCTCTGCTTGCTGAGCCTGGCCCTGTAGGAGTCTGGGAAGCATTAGTCTAAAGCCACAGCTCCCTTCAGACCTGGAATTTCCCTGTGGATTCTCTTCTGACCCAGGCCAGGTCTGGCCCATGGCCCCTAGCCTCCACCAGAGACCCATCATTGGCTGCTGTGACTCGGCTGGTTAGCAGAGGCCTCCCCTCCCCTTCCCTGAGGAATAGTCACCTCTCTACGGATGGAAGTCCACAGGCTGGGCAGGTAGTCTTTCAGCTCCTTCTGCCCATACACAGCACAGCAGGCATTCTGTAGGGAACAAGAACAAGAGATAAGCCACGTAGAACACTCAGTTCTGAGCCCTTAACAAGAAAATCTAAAGTTTTCTATCCTGTAGATTGAGTCCACTTGCTAGAAGGCCCAAAACATGGAGAAGCAGCCCAGGACCTGGCGCCCTTCCCTTCATCCCTTACCATGCCCTGCATAGCTCAGATCTGTATCTGACCACCCCAATAAGTAAGGCACAAAAAAAGACAATCCCTCCTAAAGCCCTCTGAAATATTCCCCTACCTTCTCAGGTACCCATATCTTCACTGAAGACTGAGTGCAGTCCCCACCCTTTTATAGCCTCCCTCCTGACCTCCAAAGGACAGGAAGATGCCCGCAGTAGCATTCCCTCACCAGCGTCTGCAAGGAGTCCAGCTTGGCACTGAGCATCTCTGAGTCTACTTTTTCGAGCAGCAGTGGCAGCAGGAACTGTGGGAGAAGGATCAGGAATCGTTTCAGGTGACACACAGCACTATAGAGACATGTCCTACAATGCCCAAAGGCTGCATTCATAACACCAAAACTACTGTGTCATAGCACCATTCCCAGATAACTGGAATAGTCTGATTTCTATCCCCTGGGATAACAATGGGCTACAGGATGCCCAGGAAAGCTCCCATAAGAGAGCTGGTATTTTGAAAATTCCAGAAGAGATGTCACTTTGACAGGTCTCCAGGGCACTTGTGAAACGATGGCATCCTCCTTGGAAAGGATGAGGACCTTCCCCTCTCCTGTGCTCTACAACTTCAGGTCTTACTCTTCCAAATAATTTGTAATCATTCTACAGCTTTAAAAAATGAGCCAATCAGAGCCAAACATGAGGCAACTTAGCTAGCTCCCATGAGGCCCTACCTTGGGCTCAACTCACCTCAGCAAATCGAGGCGTGGAAGCCAGAACTGCCCGGAGACTCAGGATGAGATCTTCTCTCTGGATACCATGGGGGTCATTAGGTGGCTAGAGAAGTTAGAAAGGTGCTAAATTTGTATGGCTCTTCCTCTTGGCCAAACTCTCACATGCTTACCTTGCTGAAACCCAAGATTTCTTGTGGTATCTTCAGGACTATTAGATCCCACCTTATCCAAACCTACTGGGGTTTATTATTATTAATTTTTTTTTTAGCTGAGGCAATTGGGTTTAAGTGACTTGCCCACGGTCACTGCTAGGAAATGTTAAGTGCCTGAGCCCAAATTTGAACTCAAGTCCTCCTAACTTCAGGGCTGGTGCTCTATCTTCACACCACCCAGCTGTCCCTATTATTTTAATAATGAATTTTCAGAGACAGCTCAATGGCCCATCTACATAATATGTCAGCCATACTAATATTGTTTTAGATGCATGTTTACATATGACTAAGTGTGTGTGTATGTGTATAGGTATAGGAGTATACGTATGTAGATATATATGCATGTAGCTCTCTATATATGCATTTGTGGTGTTTGTGTATAGTGTGTATCTATATATGTTTGTGCTTAATTATAGCTTGCTTAGGGAATGTGGGAGGAGGGTAAAAGAGGAAAAAAAGAATAAAGTAAAGTGTGCAGCAAAGAACAAAAGACCAATCTACGAGGAAACAAACAAACAAAAAAAAGATGGACACTCATGAACATAATTTCTTCTACTATTATATATCCTTTCTTGAAATGGAAATGTATTGTTATATATTTTGAATCCTCACTGATGTTCTTCTGGGCACATGACAAAATTCTGTTTTTTGTTTTGTTTTGTTTTAAACTTCCTTTTTCTCTTTTTTATTGCTTTCCCCCCTTGTTTAACAAAATAAAATTTTAAAAAGGGGGGAGGAAGAGAACGAATTTTCAAAATAAGAGCTCCAAGGATTGTGTTATTGGTAGCATAAAGCACTTCCCCTCCAGTATGTAAGGTCCAGAAGACCAAAGCACTCCTCAATACCCACCTGCATCCCAACCATTTCACAATGACTTCACCTTCCCCCCAAGTTCTCCCCCCCAAAGCACTAAGCACAATGTCAAACATAGTAAATTTTTAATAAACACTTATTGAATCAAAATTTCTTTTACCCTCAAATGTTCCCACATACTCACTGGAGTAAAATCAACAGGAAAGTAACAGGATGTCACCTCAAACAATTCCTCTACAAAAGGCCCTAAGGAGATGAAACAAAAGATTACTCAGGTTTACAATCTTCTTCATTCTTGGCCTTAAACTGCCTTAACTATTGAAGAGCTTACCTAAACTATAATCCTTTGAGATGAGGTCATAGACAATTCGGAAGGCCACCAGAAGATTTCGAGGATCTTTCTCCCCATCCATTACCTGGATGAAGCCAAAGGTAAAATCAGCTCCCAGGCTCTTCAGCTCTGTGGAAGAAATGAACAAAGCCAACATTGTTGCCTATGAAACAGGATGGCCGGCTTTCTCCGGTTGTATATCCATTTTTGTTATCTTTATCTCCCAGAGTGTCTTTTATTTTTCTACCTCAAAATAAAATACCCAGTGCTAAACAAGTGGACTTCTGAAGATGTAAACAAAAATAAGCCCTCCTTTCTACTTGTTGCAAAGTGGCTCTTTTGCAACACTCTCAGTCCCCAGAGAGAGCCCAATCATCCCTGCCTTGACTGACTTCCAAACTGCCTATTTGTGCATATTCCAACCTCTGGTTTAGCCTCATGAGAGTGGGCAGGGTTAGGAAAATTGTGGCAGTGAGCAAAGGAGAATGTGAGACACGGTGGCTGCCTCCCTGCCTTCCCAGGCAGTGCAGCCTCTCACCTTCTTCTCGGGTGCGCATGAAATTGGTAATGATGCTGTAGACTGTGTGTCGATCCATCTGTGTCAGAGACTGGGGGTGGGGAGGTGGGCAAGTGGATGGCGAACAGGAAAGTGAGTTAGTGGTCAGTCAGCACAGCCCTCCTCCACCCCCAGGGCTTCCAGGCAGTGACCAGCCAGTCCCTCATCAGTTTCAGTGAGGGGAGCTCGCTATGAACTCCAGCAACAGAACAGCCGTACCCCACTCGGCCCCAGCCTGCTCTTTAGGCACAGCACCAACAGGCTAAGGATAGTCCACTACACAGAACACCTGGGCACACATATGCTTGCATATAAGCATGGAACACTCATGTCCACTGATTCTAGAACTAAAAACTAACTACAAAAATAGCTACCATTTACACAGTATTTAACGATCTGCAAAGCATTTTACATTGTGCTATTATCATCATCACCCTCTCACCCTCAGTTTTACAGATGA